>CAUYRH010026483.1:0-14725 GCA_963574655.1 Perodicticus potto
CACAGGCGCCACCCAAGAAGAGTATTCTTTTTTTGTTGTTTGTTTTTGTAGAGACAGAGTCCCACTTTATCGCCCTTGGTAGAGTGCCGTGGCATCACACAGCTCACAGCAACCTCCAACTCCTGGGCTTAGGCGATTCTCCTGCCTTAGCCTCCCGAGTAGCTGGGACTACAGGTGCCTGCCACAACACCCGGCTATTTTTCTGTTTTGCAGTTGGGCCGAGGCTGGGTTTGAACCCACCACCCTTGGAATATGGGGCTGGCGCCCTACCCACTGAGCCACAGGTGCGGCCCCCCCTGGCTTTCTTTTTTTACAAAGCTGAGATATAACTCTCATTCCATAAAACTGACCTTTTAAAGCATATAATCCAACGGTTTTCATTTGTCATAAGGTTGAGCAACCATCATCACTATCTCTAGAACATGGTCATCACTCCCTTCGTAATCACTTCCCCACTGCCAGCCCCTCACCTCTCATCCACCTGCCGTTTATGATCTGTATGCATTTGCCTACTCTGGACTTTCCATGGACAGAGACTCATACAATACGTGACCTTCCGTGTCTGGCTTCTTTCAGTGAGCGTGTTCGCAAGATTCATTCATGTCATAGCAGGAATCAATGCTTTATCCCTTTTTGGCTGAGTTATGCCATTTGTTGATCCATTCATCAGCTGATGGACATTCAGGTTGTTTCCAGAGATACTCTCTGCCTTCACCTACCCAACATGGAGGTCCAGGGCCAGAGGCACGATGCTGTGAGCAGGTGAAGATTGTGGAGAAGGAACAAGTTTGAAATATTTGGAGTCAGAAGCTACCGTACTAGAAGAATGACTAAATCTATCTATTCTGGACTTTGGTATTTTTTGTTAATTACCAGATTTTTCAAAATGTGTAATTTGACACTTATTTATTTATTTATTTTGGAAACAGAATCTCACTCTGTTGCCCCAGGCTAGAGTGCCCTGGCATTACTCTAGCTCATAGCAACCTCAAACTCCTAGGCGATCCTCCTGCCTCAGCCTCTCAAGTAGCTGGGACTACAGGGGCTCACCACCACACTCAGCTAGTTTTTCTATTTTTAGTAGAGATGGAGTCTTGCTCTTGCTTGGGCTGATCTTGAATTTCTGAGCTCAGGGACCTTCCTTCCTTGGCCTCCCAGAGTGCTACAATTATAGGCATGAGCTACTGCACCCTGCCCTAAACACTTTTTAATCTAATTTATGTTTATAATTTTGCATTTCTCCTCTTTAACAATGTTCCCCAAAACATATATATGTACGTGTGTGTGTGTGTGTGTGTGTGTGTGTGTGTGTGTGTGTGTGTATAAGTCAGGATCCACCTGGCAGCAATTTCAACCTGTTTCTTTCTGGTATCACTTGGAGGTGGCCAGGAACTTGGGAGAGGGTATCTCTTAGGCAATTATGTAGCAAGCTGCTCATTTTGCTGTTTTTCACCCTTTAATTATACACCCCTTTCTCAGCTTGGGAGCTCTTTCAGGAGAAACTAGCTCACGTAACACCTTCATTAAATGTGCAAAACTTCACGGAATTGCTGTCATTGATTGAACATTGTTTAGAAAATTCCGCCTCTCTCTACCCTTTCCCTGTATAGCCAGTGGGCCTCCTCACCTATCCCCACCTGGCTGGGCTATGTGACTTGCTTTGGCCAGTGGAACATGGACAGAGAAGACCACGGTGACCGCCGTGGGCACTGGCTCCAGGGTCTTCAGGTGTCTGCCCTGGCAGGAGCTCACGCTCCAACACACCTTCACCGTGGGACCCGAGGAGGGTTACACCTGCAGTCTGACACTCAGCATGAATCGGAGTCGCTGCTGCTGACCTGCAGACCATGGGTAGGAAAGAAGCATTTGTTATTCTGAGCCGCCAAGATCCAGGGGTGTCTAAAACCCAGTGCACCTGCAGCAGGAGCTGACTCCTGCAGTCAGGCCATGCTAGCCTGAAGAGCAGAGCTGACAGCATTCCTCTGCCAGGGGGCAGCCGGGCTTGGACCCAAGGCTCAAATTTCCAAGACCTCTGAGAGCAGATCCCGGTACTTCGCCTTTCCAGGTCCCTTTTGCACCATCCTCCCACCTTGGGAGGAAATCCACTCTGGATAAAGGATTCCAGCGTCTCCTTGCCCCTCTTCCTCTCCACTTTAGCTGTCACTTTATACGAGGTATTTCACTGTGTCCACTCTCTATAGTGGCATTTGTGTCACTTCAGTTAAAGTCCTCACAGGTGCAGCTGTTACCCTGCCTTCCCTATCTTCCGTCTGGTGGTCCAGTCAAAGGCCTGGAACAAGATTTGCAGCCTCTGCGATCAAGCAGTTGCAGTCTCAGAAATTTATCCTAAAGGAACACTCAAAGATATAGAAAAGTATGCACATGAGGACACACAATGTAAGAAGCAAACTAAATGCCCAACTATAGGAGGACCCGGGATAAAGTGAGGTGTGTCAGTGTCATGGAACGCTCCCCTGCAACGTTACCAGGAACCGAGTAGAAACGTGTTCATTGACATGGAAAGGAGAGTGTTACCAAGAGGAATGCAAGGTACGAATTCATTTTGTGGATAAAATGTGTGTGTATACACCCCCCCACCCAAATGTATAGCTTTTACATCTGGTTGTTAGAATTGTGGGCAATTTTTATTTTTTGTGCATGGACTTTTTCTTCTTTGTATTATGAATCATAATTTCTAGTACACTACAGAGGAGCAACGATAAAACGTGCTGTTTATTCTTGACCTTCACATGTGTTTATTCTTGACCTTCACATGTGTTTTCGGTGAGTGATGAGGCCCTGTCATTATGAACCATGCACGAACTCTCTGTAGCTCCAGGCAATCCCACATCCAGTGTTACCCATTTGAAATAAACAATAGTAAAGAAGTAAAATCAGGGGTGGCTCCTGTGGCTCATCGGGTAGGGCGCCAGTCCGATATACCGAAGGTGGCGGGTTCAAACACAGCCTCGGTGGAACTGCAAAAAGAGAAAAACAGCCAGGCGTTGTGGCAGGTGCCTGTGGTCCAGCCTCTCGGGAGGCTGAGGCAAGAGGATCGCCTAAGCCCAGGAGTTGGAGGTTGCTGTGAGCTGTGTGATGCCACGGCACTCTACCAAGGGCGATAAAGTGAGACTCTGTCTCTATAAAAAAAAAAAAAAAAAGAAATAACATCAGGCTGGATTTGGTGGCTCATGCCTGTAGTCCCAGCACTCTCCAAGGCGGGGCGAGTGGGTTGCCTGAGCTCAGGAGTTCAACACCAGCTTGAAAAAGAGACTCATCTCTAAAAAATAGCTGGTTGTGGCAGGTGCCTGTAGTCCCTGCTACTCGGGAGGCTGAGGCAGGAGGATTGCTTGAGCCCAAGAATTTAAGGTTGCTGTGAGCTATGACGCCACAGCACTCTACCTGGGGTGACAGTGATACTGTCTCAAAAATTAAATAAATAAAAAGAATGAAAATCATTAAAACTATTATAAGATGGCTGAGCTCTCACGGAGCAGATCCGGGGGTGGCCAGAGGAGCCCACCCTATGCTTCTCTTCCTGGCTCTGCACTTGGTGACATAAGGTTGGTAACTTAAAATCAGCTATGCTGGGAATATTGACATATTCAAAAATCAGTAAATGCTGTAAATCAGGACTCTACTCCTAGGAGAACTGGTCGTTAAATGTTAACCAGCCCTGAGACAAACTTATAACCTATGGGGAAAAAATCTCGGGACCATTAGAAATCCTGGCAGAAGTTCAAAGTCATGCAAACCCCTCCCTGAGCACTTCACCTCACTGCCCCCTGCCCACCACAGTGTCCCAGGGCCCCCAGCAAGCCCACCCCACCCCCCAGCCTCGGCCCAGGTGGGAAGCTCCCTTGAAAGTAAGAAGCATGAAGCAGAACTTGAACTATTCCTTTGAACTTCCAAGGAAAATGTAAAGGAAATTAAAAGGGCTCTTAATGGCTCTCGAACTTCTAAAAGAGATCTGACTTCCTTTATATTTTTTCTCAAACATCTGAGGCTCTGCCTTGAGTAGAATTGCAGGTGGTCTTTGTTACTTCTTTTTTTCTTTTTAGTATCTGGAGAAATAGTTGAGCTTTCAAATCTGGGAAGAATGTAAAATCTTCCACTTTCCCCAAGACCTCAACTTTTCCTGTAACATCATAAATTCCATAACCGTACTTACTTCCCAGCCCTCCTGATCTGCACTCTTGTAATACATTAGGCACGAGGGACGGATTCTCTTTTCTGATTGGGTGTTGGCAGGAAGGGGCAGGGCAGAGGTGGACTGACAGCCTGTTTCCCTGTCCGTACTTTGTAGGGGCCACATTTTGTGCTGGTGTCTGCAAGACTTACATCTCTGTGATACGCTGCCAGTGCTGTCTATATAACATCTACCTTTAAGAACAATTAAATATGTAATTTAACAGCCATCATGTGTGGAGCGAAAGAAGAAAAAGAAGCTTGGGGGTCTAATAATCTTCAAAAAAGAAACTGTGCTTTAGTGGAAAGCAATGCTTGAATGTTTCCATTATAAAAGTATCCATGTATATTCAAGAAAATTGAGAATATATGGAAGCCTGAGAAAGAATAGAAATCACCAGATTCCCACCATCTATCCATGGTAGCCTGTTTCTATTTTGATCTGATTCTCTCTAGTCTAACGAGTCATGTCTTTGTTCAAACACAGAGCAGAAGAGGTAAATGGGCAGCCTTTGCCACCCCTGCCCCCAAAACATCTAGCATATTTTCTTTGGCCTATGCAATATATTTTTAGTTTAAATTAGATCTTAATATGTGAAAATCAAGAGATGTCACATGAATCCCCAGATACGGAATTCTTGAAAAACTGAACCTGCATTCCCAAAGGGCAGGAGTTGAGAGGGGAGGCGGCCACCCTCAGAAGGGCACAGGCTTGCGGTTTGCCATCGGCCCATGGTGGCTTCCCTTCTTGGCTTATGCTGCTGGCTTGGCTCCTGGAGGCATTTATGTTTAATGCCCCTGATGTAGAGTTCAGATTTTTAAAAAGTCATTGTGCTTATTTTGTGTAAGCAACTTTATGTTCAGATGTTTCCTCACCAACTGACTTCTCCATTCATTTCCCTCTGGCTGTACTGGTGACAGTAGTGTACCTGTGTGGCAGTGCCTGTGACGTGTAAACAGGTATAAACAGGAGAGTAATGATTATCTGGAACGCTGTCTCCCAGTCTTTTCTGTGCAAATACTCTCTTAATGGTGGGATTCCTACAGGGCATACAATCTTGCATCTAGCTTCTTTCTCTTTTTATGGTATTATCAACATACATACAACATAGCTCAGTCTTCCCCATGCTTGGGTAGATAGGTTGCCCTTTTGCCATTATAATTATGTTACGATGAATATGTCTGTGCTGAAAGTTTTTTTTCCTCTATGTTGAGGATTCTTCTAGGCTCTAGAATATACCCTAGAATCTAGGGTATATTCCTAGAGACAGCTGCAATTAAAGGATACAAAGAATTTTAAGCCTTCTGAAGTATGATGTCAAATTGTATTCTAACAGGGTTATCTATTATACTGCTTTGCACACCTACCTGCATTATACAAGAATATGTTTTATGATACATTTAGCAGAATTAAACTGTGTACTGTTATAACTATACATAACAAAAACTTATATTTCTGTACATTACTTATTTGACGCAGAAGCATAATACTTTCTGGTTTTAATTTGCATTCTTTTCCTCCCCTAAAACCCAACTTTGCCTTTTGAAAAGAGCAGAAAAGCAGGGAAAAAGAATCACTAATTCAAAAGGGCAGCCACAT
This sequence comes from Perodicticus potto, assembly GCA_963574655.1. NCBI lineage: Eukaryota > Metazoa > Chordata > Mammalia > Primates > Lorisidae > Perodicticus > Perodicticus potto. The sequence continues at coordinate 5,789 of CAUYRH010026483.1, forward strand.
TGACAGAGGTCGGGTGAGAGTTAGGGGCAGAAACCTGGAAACCCTCAGGACAGAAGTAGAGGGTCCCGAGGACAGGATGAGGCAAAGGAGTGGAGGTGGGACCCAGACTTCGTAGCTAAACCCACAGGATACAGACTCGTCATCTTCCAGGGTGCTGTGTTTTCAGGCCCAAAGTCCTTCTGAGGTCCTATGCTGGGAGGCCACTTTAAACTTTCTGCCACAGGAAATTTTTCTATTTCTCTTCTTCTATTCTTTCTATTCTTTTATTCTTTCTATTCTTCTATTAGCTCTTCCTCCCCAGTTCATGAGATCAGCTTGAAATTCCTCTTGAAAAAGAATTTGTACAGAATCCACCATCTTCAATCAGAATCATTTATCCAACTCACAGAAGCGTGCAGCCAGCTGGAAGCGAGGACCCCAGGCCTGGACTGCAGGGCCTGAACCAGACTCTCCCAAGACAGGACGAAATCGACATGGCCGTGCCCACGCCAGAGCCAAGGACAACACGGAGCTCGGCCAGCGCTCGCCACGTGAGACTATTTGTTATTAACACCAAGTGAAAAATCCTTTCATATGTTTTTTCTGCAAAAACTTCATGAAGCCAAAGTCTGACGGGAAACGGGAGCTATGAATATCCAAAACTTTGTATGAATGAAACTTCGTCTACTTAGCTACAGCAGTGGGTAGTCCAACTCGAAAGGAGTGGTTGTTTCCAGGTTGAATATGAAATCTATTTCATTAAAGGAAATTTTATTATTTTCGAAAGGGAATTATTATTTTCGACCTCTGGCTTATAGATTTGATACTAGTGATTTGGCTGCCCAGCGGACTGGGCAGGGGAGGTGAAAGTCTTAGTCGTCTCTGGCTCCCAGGACCCTAATATAGAGATTGAGCTCTTCATTGCGGTTAGCAAACCCCGCAAATTGTAGCCTATTTTTACATAGTCAGTGAACTAGGAATTGTTGTTAGATGTTTAAAAGGGCAGAAAGAAATCAAAATGGAAAGAACGTTTTGTGACATGTGAAAATCATATGAAATTCAAATTATAGTGTCCAGAAGTCAAGCTGTATTGAGAATTGTCACACCCATTTGCTTACAATTGTCTGCAGCTGCTTTTGGGCTACAAGGGTAGATGAAGTAGCTACGACGAAGACCCTGCATCTCACAGAACTGAAATGTCTACGCTTCCACCTGGCACAGAGGAGGGTGTTGGCCTTGGCTCTTATGCTTTTAGAGATGTGGCCTCACGTGATTTAACACCCTTGCCAAGGGCCCCATCAAGACTGGAAGATCTAAGAGAGAGACTCCCACCTGACTTGAAATCAAGTATTGAGCTTACATTGGTTAAATTTGTAGATGCCTCGAAATCAGGCAGGATGAAGAGGGAGTGTCAGAAAAGGAATTAAAAGGGGACATGATAAATATTAAGCTGAACGGGGCATTTGGGAGCTCAATGTTACAGGCTGGGCGCAGTGGCTCACATCTGTAATCCCAGCCCTCTGGGAGGCTGAGGCGGGAGGATCCATTGAGCTCAGGAGTTCAAGTGCAGCCTGAGCAAAAGTGAGACCCCATCTCTACTAAAAACAGAACAACTAGCTGGGTATTGTGGTGAATGCCTGTAGTCCCAGTGGTAAGGTCACATCACCGGGAACGACATGTGGTGGCAAAGGCACTCTGACTACCTTCAGAGCCAGACTTCACATGCAGAAGGCCTGTACTTGGTGTTAAGTCATTGGTAGATCTCCGTGATGGTGTCTGTATTTTGGACCTCAATGTTCTAAAAAGCGATGCATTTAAACTGGAGAGGGAAGAAGGGGCAGCTTCAATGTGGGGGAACAAGGGCTGGACGTGAACAAGAGGTTGCCTCTCCACCACCTGGCCTTGCCACTTACCAGCTGCGCACTGCAGCCTCCCTAGGCTTCCTTATCTATGAAATAGAGATAACATCCTGTTAAATGATTCTCGAAGGAATTAAATGAGATAATGGGGAAAGAGTTTTGTAAACGCTAATGCACCAGGCAGATGTGAGATACCTTTATTGCTAGAGAGCCCTGCAGTGACAATGACTATCTGAAGAGCTGCCCTATACAGTTGTGGAGTTTGTGCACTGCACGAGGGGTCTCATCCAAGAAGACCAGTGGTTCAGGCTGAACTCATCAGGATGAGCACCCGTGTTCTCATACTGAGGCATCATTTGCTCGTCAGAACATGCACCCATCCGGAGGAAGTATCTTCTTCGTTCATTCTTACAAAGGTGCTTACAGGTTTTACATATTTATATGCAACTACACAGTGGGGTCATAAACTTCAATGGTAACCAAGAAGTTAAAGCTAGATAGTTGTTTTCTGCCTCTTCAGAGGAAATGAAATATGCGCTAAACTTACAGCAAAGAAGAGAAGCTTTCTGTTGACCTAAGAGAGCTTAAAAATTAGATCCCTTGAAATGACAACAGAATATCCATCTTTGCGAAATCTTTTAAGACAAAATGGAAAACCTCCTGGTGCCTGCCAGTTAAGCCTTTGCCTACTATTCCTCCCTGCTCTAATTCTGCAGACACAGAGCCTTCTAAGTGGCTTTTCTGTCCTATATTCACAAAGGAACAAAAATTTTTCTTTTTCTTAAATTTGCATTTATCAAACATCAAACCCTACCACATCGCTGATGGGCTGGTGGTGATAAGTAAGAAGATAGAAAGTACTTGAAACTTTTGGAGCCTTTACAAATGTCTTTGGCCCTGTGCATAGGTCTTAATTATAATTTTCTTCTAACATGTACCGATTAATCTTTTCAGTTTTCTAGCCTAGTCTGTCAGAAATGCTTCCCGTATAATGGCTCTCCCTTGCTTTGGCAGGAGGCTGAGTTTGACAGTGAGGGACACAGTGTACAGGCGTCAGCAGTGACAACGCAGCCTGTGCTCAACCAGGAGCTGAGATAAAAGCACACAGATAAGCCACTGGCTTGAGCCAGATGGAGCTTTTAAGAACCCAGCATGTTAAATATCCCTTCCACGTTTGGAAATGCTTTGGAAATTGTAATTGAACATTTCTGAACTGAAAATAATGGCTGCCCTCAACAAATACTGCACGCACAGGGCTCTTTGCTGTGAACGCTCCTTCACAAAGCATTCACCTTGTCATGGTATAACTATGCACCACAGAGGACCATCTGGGTTTTTTCAGTGTTAGCAAATAGTCCAGAATCTAATATTGCTTAAAATGTATTCATTGACCGATAGGGGTACTTAAATACTTTTAATATAGGATAGTTTAGATTGTAAGTACCTTTGCTATTACATAACCTTTTATTAATGCATATAACCACTCTGCAAGACCCAGACAAGTATGATTCCTATTTAGCAGAGGAGGAATATAGCTGCGAAGAAGTTAAACAAAGGATTCAGGATCACACAAGAAGCTAGTGGCTAAACTAGGCGTGACCTGTTATTCTTGGTCAGGCTCTTTTTGAGCTTCTCTATCTAAATAACGAACAGAAAAAAGGCAATATGTTTTAGGTTATTCTGAACAAGGAAGAAGCAGATACCATCATCAGATAACATTAGATGCTCAATTATATTTATTTAATTTAAAGATTAATTTAATCAGCTGCCTTGCTGCTGCGTTTTCTGACACCGCATTCTTTGAAAATTATTTTCAGGGGCCTCCTGAGTAGACCACAGGATGAGATGGGAAGATCTTGACCTATTTTTAATTGTTCTTCCTTTCCCTGGATTCAGACCCCTGGAGGATATTTTCATTTTAACAACAGCAAAATAAAACCCCCCTATATACACCGGGTGCCTGCCCTTGAGAAATTTACAGATAAGTCAGGAAGGCTAATTAGACATACTCAAAATGTATAATTGTTATACCAGTGTCTAAAACTGGCAAAGACAACTGCGGTCCCGTTAAAACACATATCTAAGTCCTGGTGGCAGTTTACCGCGGGCAGTCCACTCTCTTCCAGACCCTGTCTCCCTAAATAGATCTTGGAATTCCCAAAGATGCACTCTTGTGTCCAGGACCCAGCCTGGGCTACTGAACAACAGTGAGTGATGGAGGCAGTGTTCTGAGCTCCTGGTTCTGACAGCCCCGCAGAGGTGTCTCTGTTCTGGTTTGAAACACTGCTCCCCCTATCTGGCCACGGCCACACCCACACCCGTGGTCACCACCGAGAGGCCAGCTGGGCTCTTCCTCCCAAGTGCTGAGAATGCTTCTACATTGTCCTGTTTCTGGGCAAGAGAGGGAAACCCATTTATTCTACAAATTCTCATCAGCATCTTTTACATGCCAAGCACTTTTACATCTAGGCAGACCAAGGGTGCAACGATGAATAAGGCCAAGTCCTTCTTCTCATGGAACTTGTATTTCTAGTAGGGAGGAGAGACAATCAATAAGTCTGTCCAAACAAGATCCTAAAGAAGTGAAATTCACCACGAGGGGCTCCCTCTCTTTTTGTGTAATGTCATCAGTAAAAAGCAAAGAAAGACACAGGTGTATGAGGGTAATTATAGACACCAAAAGAACATTGGAGCCTATTTTTTCTCTCTAAGGCTCTTTTATTTATTTGTTCATTTTTAATTTTTAGGGTACATAATAGTTGTCCTGGAACTTATTTTTGCTATTACTGTTGTTATTTTTTTTAGAGTTAGAGTCTCACTCTGTCACCCAGGCCAGAGCACAGTGGTAAGATTACAACTCACTTCAGCCTTTAATTCCTTGGGCTCAAGTGATCCTCCCACCTCAGCCTCCCGAGTAGCTGGAACTACAGACAGGTTCCACCATGCCTGGTTAATTTTTAAATTTTTTGGCACAGACAGTGGTCTCACTATGTTATCCTGGCTGGTTGCAAACTCATGGCCTCAAGCAATCCTTTGGCCTTGGCCTCCCAAAGTGCTAGAATTACAGGCATTAGCTACCATGCTCAGCCTCATATTTTATGCTGCATTTTTGGTTAGCCTCATCCTAATCAGGATAATAAGTCTCAAGGATTGGTTTTATTAGTTTTAATTAAGCAAATGAGTTTTATCCCCTTTATTGATTGATTGTTTTTAATGCATTTATTCAGACATAATAAAATGCACTAAATATTATCAGCCTTCATCTTAGCTGACCAATAAATGGTCTTGAGCAATTTTATTATTTAGGACTATTTTAGCCATCAAATTTATAGTAGCCTCTTGAGCAACTTGAGTTTGAGTTTATCTCTACCATTGTCAGGGATAAATTGTGTATTTTACATTAGAGTTGGGAAATCCTTGTGTAAACCAATGAAATCCACCATATTGGACCATTCTTGATGAGTTAACATGTCATGCTTTCAATAAAATGTGAACAAATTTTTGAGGCTCCAAGAAATGTCACTACCGGTAGCTAATCAGTGGGGGCCCGATGACCCTATTAAAGCATGTAGATTTGTCAAAGTTAAAATTTGTATTTTTGTGAGTTTTGAGGCTGTATGTCAAATTTAATATTTATCAATATTGGTGGTCACTGTAATTCTTTGAGAAAGACAAATTTAGCTTAGAATATTTCATAGCAAAGGAAGCAGCTAAGAAAAGAGAGGCTGGGCTTGTTGGCTCGTGCCTGTGATTCTAACACTTTGTGGGGGTGAGGTGGGAGGGTCGCTTGAGGTGAGGAGTTTGAAACCACCCTGGGCAACTTAGGGAGATCTTGTCTTCACAAAAAAAATTAAAAATTAGCTGGATGTGGTGGTGCATACCTGTAGTCCCAGCTGCTCAGGAGGCTGAGGCAAGAGGATGGCTTGAGCTAGGAATTTGAGGTTACAGTGAGTTACGGTCACGCCACTCTAGTCCAGTCTGGGCAACAGAGTGAGACCTTGTCTCAAAAGGAAAAAAAAAAGTGAGAAGGCAGTAAAGATTGACACAAAAGGAAAGAAGTAGACAGACAGTAAATTACAATTATAAATCCTTTGACCCAGTGATAGGTGTTGGCTCAGAGATTCTGAAAGGAACTGGCTACTAAAGTCACCTTTTCCATTTAGAGGCTTGGGAAGGAATCTGAGGGTTTCTAGAGGTTTGTCTGCTTCTGGAGGGATTTTAGTGACCTTTGGGTGAGAAGTACAGAGATGCAGGGTGGAGGATACAGAGTGAGGGTCCGAAGTGTGCTTACTGGGAAGCACGTACGTCTTGGAACTTAGAGAATAGTGTCAGTGGCTAAGAGTACTTGAAGTGGGCTTTTCTAGCATAGCTTAAGGCTTTCTTTGAAATCTGTTTGAATGTAAACACATATCACATGGTAAATGTGGCCACGTACCTGCTGAAGTGCCGTTCAGTCTGCGGGTTTGTGACAGAGTATCTGCCTAATCATGTCTGACGAGACCCGCACATTCCACTTGGATCTGTCGAAGTGTCAAGTTAGATCTTGTGGGCTTTATGTAACAATTTTTCACTGCATTTATAAAGATTTTAACAGATCCCATTAAAATGGAAAACTGGGACAGTTTTGATTATGAAATGCCATTAGCTCTTTTTACATTCTTCGAACTTCAGGAAGAATATGTCACTGGCATACTTTAAAACATGTCTACAAAGTTTTTTTTTTTTTTTTTGGAGACAGACTCTTGCCCTGCTGCGTGGGCTGGAATGCAGTGGTGTCATCAGGACTTACTGCAACCTCCAAACCCCTGGGCTCAAGTGCTCCTGTTGGGACTACAGGCGCCTGCCACCACGCCCTAATTTTTCTATTTTTAGTAGAGCTGGGGTCTTCTTCGGGCTGGTCTGGAACTCTTGCCTTCAGGCGAGACACCTGCTATAGCCTCTCTCTAAATATTTTAACTGTTAAGTGAGTTTTTTTTAAATTAAATCATCCAGTTTTCCCTAGATTATGATTATTATAGATAAGGTGAGATTTGTTTATCTATTGAATCTTCCAGGCAAATTATTTTCCCACCCAGAGTTTTGTAAAGTCTGAACCATTTTGTTGCTTGAGCTATTTTTTGGTAGATAAATATAAAGGTCTGAAAAATGTGGCTTAGAAAGATATTAAGTGGTGTGAGAAAATTTTTAAATGGTCAATATATTTTTTTACTGGCGGAGTAAATTGTTATATTTGATTAGGTCTATTTTGTTGTGCAATCAGACTGAACCCCTGTCCTTTAATGGCAGCAAGGCCAGGAAGAACTGCCGGTTTTGTATAATACACTGACTCTTGAACAATACAAGGGGTGGGTGCCAAGCCCCCTGTGCTGTCAAAAGTCCATGCATAACTTTTGACTCCCCCAAAACGTAATTAGTAACAGCCTGCTGTTGACTGGAAGCCTTGCTGATAACATAAACAGTTGATGGGCACATATTTCATATGTTATGTGCATGTTATGTTGTGTTCTTAAAATAAAGCAAGCTGGAGAAATGTCAGTGAAGAGAAGCATGAGGAGAAGATGCATTTACTGTTCAGTAAGTGGAAGTGTACCATCCCAGAAGTCTTCACATTGACCATGCTCCCGCTGCATGGGGGAGGGGGAGGGGAGGAGAGGGAGAGGTGGGGCAGAGGCTGGTCTTCCTGTCTCGAGGGTGGCACAGGTAGAAGAAAACCCACGTATAATTGGATCCGTGCAGCTCAAACCTGTATCCGTCAAGGGTCCGTGGTCACTGGCTGGCATACTTCCTTTTAGAACGGGCTGTAGTCTTAATTACAGACATTTTCTCTAAGTGTTGAATTGTTTACAATAAGACATTAATTTCCTTTTAAAATCTGTGACTGAGGTGCCTAAAGAAGTGAGAAGAAACATTTTTTGAGAAACTAATATGTCAAAATCATGGACAACATTGACTGAGCCCTACGTGTCTTAGCCCTACGTGTCTTACCTGGGGCCTGCTCACGTGGGAGCTAACTGAAAAGGGAAGGCTGCCAGTGACAGAAGATGTACCGTCAGTTATTCAGACAGTACAGCTGCGAGGAACCACCGAATATTATCACGTTAGGGATGGGCAAAGCAGAACAGGACACACTTAGAGCAGTCGTCAGACCTCTGGGTTGAGATCACAGCAGCGTTTAACCTGGTGTACGAGGAAGACGACACAAGAATTGTGTAAGTAACAACCACCTGGTCTGGATGTGTTGTCAACAGGAAACTGAGCTGCCTACTGCAGATAAACAAGGCAGACAGGCCCAAGACGGGGTGTCAAGAGGAACAGTAAGGTAGGAAATAGGTTTATGATAAGTCCCTAGGTTTTTAGGTATCCTTAAAATTAACCTTGTTTTGGCCTTGTGTGGTGGCTGCAGCTGTGATCCCAGCAATCTGGGAGACCATGGTGAGTGGATCCCTTCAGCTCAAGAGTTTGAGACCAGCCTGAGCAAGAGTGAGACCTCATCTCTACTTAAATTAGAATAACTAGCCGGCATAGGGGAAGACACCTGTACTCCCAGCTACTGGGGAGGCTGAGGCAGGAGGATCACTTGAACCCAGGAGTCTGATGTTGCTGTGAGCTATGGCCCCCACAGTGCTCTAGCTTGACCAACAAAGTAAGACTGTCTCAGAAAAGAAAAAAGTTAACATTTGTGCATATGTTGTGACAAGGTTTTAGCATAGTTATGTCTGAATTAGGGGTAGGAGTGGGTTAGACTAGTCTTTGGCTGAGAAAGAGAAGGCCTGATTTGGCTTGGCTCCCACAGCAGGCATCCACATGCTGACTTCCGTCGTTTGCACAGCGGAGAGGACTCCTTAAAACACAAAGGTCTGTCCAGCAGGAAGCAGTTAGATCAAGTCTTCACCCCTTTTCCCTAACAACAGTTAGAGTTTCTACTTGGAGAGGGAGAATTGATGCAGGACATTTGGCGCCCTAGCCAGCTCATCGGAGCTGGTGGACCTGCCGCCTCTTCTTTGGTGGTGTTGGTGCTGCGGCAGCCAGCTAAAGAGCCAGCAGGCTGGATGACAGGCAAGGAGGGGGACCTCCAACCCCCACCAGAGGCTCCAATAGC
>CAUYRH010026486.1:0-24795 GCA_963574655.1 Perodicticus potto
GCCATCATTGCCAGCATCTGTGACCATTGTATCCTACTCCCAAGCTCAAGTAGCCATGATAAATCGGAGATGGAGTTCTACCTGAAAAGTAAACCATTTTCAACGTATTCTTCTTAGCAAAGTATCTCAAGAATGGAAGAAAAAGTATCCAATGTACTCAGCCCTACTATGAAACTAATTTATAGCTTTCATATGAAGGCTATAACCCAATTATAGCACAAGAGTATGGGGAAAAGGGCAAGGGAGGGGAGGAAAGGGGAGGGGGGAAGGATGGTGGAGGGAAGGTAATTGGTGGGACAACACCTATGGTGCATCTTAGAAGGGTACAGGTGAAACTTACTGAATGCAGAATATAAAGGTCTTTACACAATAACCAAGAAAATACTATGAAGGCTATGTTAACCAGTTTGATGAAAATATTTCAGATTGTATATGAAATCAGCACACTGTACCCCATGATTGCATCAATGTACACAGCCATGATTTAATAAAAAAAAATAAAAAATAAAAAATAAAGTAAACCATTTTCAGAGGATATTGGTCATTGAAGTCTAAAAGATACTCTACTACCTTTGTGCAGAGCACAGTTCAATTCCCTTCCCCTAGAGTCATTTTCTCCCCATACCTGGAGCCATTCAGCTGCTAACTAATTGCTAAATGTCAGTAACCACAGGGGTCTCTTCTATGATCATCATACCCCTGATTTGTTTTGTGTTCCCATCACCCTCAAGTGACTCTCGGTCCCTGGCCTCTGTGCCTAGAGACAGGTCCTGACTCAACCTAGTCCCTATGGCCAGAGCCCTGCTCCTTATTGACTGGTGTCCCCAAGGTTGATCCTGGCTGGGCCATTTAGGGAAGGACTTTGTCATATTTTGAGTGTCTGTGGCATTCCAGGCATCCAGAAAAAGTGGGAAGTAGAGTCTTTCCACCTTCTAAGTGAAGATCCTGAGGTCTAGACATAATCCCAAGGTCACACAAATTACAAGGGCATAGCCAAATCAAACCAGATTTGCTGAAGCCAAAAACCAGTCTGTCTGACCTTAAAACTTACCTCATTCCCTTCATACTTGTTGTGACGTCCCCCAGGAACCTGGAGTTCACAGCAGAAGATCTAAGGACTCCACAAATATCTTATGCAAATTTTCTTATTATATTGCAACCATTTTTATAAAAGCACAAAAATTAAACAAATATGCAAAGTCAATGTATTTTATACCAAATATGAGTAACCTGTGCTACCGATGCAGATCTCAAAATAAAAAGTGTCCTTATTATCTTATGAATATATAGATCTCTACATAAAGTTTCTTCATTACCTTACACTTATTGTTTACAACATTGTGCGTGCAAACAGAAGTGTCACAAAGTCATTACATCAAGGCAAGCGCCAGAGTTTTTTGTTTGCTTGTTTTTTTACCAGTCAGGTCATTTGGGACATCTACTCCATTGGTTGGGGGAAAGGAAACATAAAAAATAGACCTCTCTTTATCTTCTCTATGAGTTTAGTGTTCCTACCACTCAGGTTTCGATACCACTTGTGTTTCAGCTACACTTTTTACTCTGCTTCCTCCAACATCTTTTCATCATGTTAAAATCTCATATCACTACCTGAAAAGCATATTTATATATTTGTGGATTTATCATCTATTTCCACATTTAAATTTCCCCTCACTTTTATTCCCCAAATGTAAGCTCCACGAAGGCAGGGACTTGGTTCTGCTGTTTGCTTCATCTAGAACTCCTAGACCCGTTCTCCACATATAATAAGCACTCAGTGAAATTTTTTAATGGATAAATAGTTGAACAAATAATGACTGAATGAATAAAACTTAATTTTCTTTGAAATTTTGAGTGACTATATTACACATATAGATAGTAGGCTATATGAGAGTTTTTAAATGATATGTCTACAACATCCATAATGTTACAATATAAATTTGAGACGTGTTTTCTACCATAATACCAAAGTTGTTATTTTAAACTACCTAAAGAGCCTATTCATCAATTCCCTCCAGCTTGTACACTTATTAATTAAGCAATAGAAGCCACTCTTAGAGACTGACCGTAACTCAACTTTGCAATAAAAGTAATTTCTTCTCAATTCTCTTTCCAACCTTTGGATCAGTTTAATATACTGAGGTCAAAAGACAAGCTTCAGGAATTAATACATACAACTACCAAGCCGTGTGCATCAGAATTTTTTTCAATATCATGTGGCCTAACAAAATGCAGACATAAGTAGAATGCTGAGACTTATCTGACACTGCAAATACTATCCATAAAAGAAAAAAACAGATTTTAAAGACTGTGTTAATCTTAACATCCTCAATTTTCTTACTATCTTATTTATAATGAGTAAACAGTGTACATTCAAGTTTATAAAATCAATTTATTCCAGTCAAACTTTATCTGCTTTATAAGCTAAAGTTCTTTTGTCATTTGAGGGAAATAAAGAATTCTACTGCTGAAAAAGAACTTGATAACAACGGCCCTCCACCATAGGGTTGCCAATCTCCTGAACTTCAGCCATTGTCTATGCTGGGATGCTCTTTGATGATTGGTGTTGGGAGTGATTTCTTGCCTGCTGAAAACACCTCACCCAAGTGCTTCTTCATGGACAGGACTGGTTTTCAGCCCTTTGCTGTGGGTACTGACTCACAGTGGTCAGAACAGGGTGAAGAGCACAAGCTTGAAGCCCAAGAGCCCTGAGTTTGCTTCATCTCTGCCCCTTACCAGTTGTGGGCAAGCGATGTAACTTCTCAAACGTCAGTTCCTTTACCTACTGAAATAATCATGTTGAGCACTTCACAGGGTTATTGTTAAGAACTGACACATAATGTGGGCAAAGCATTTACAACAGAATGGGGATGATAGCATTATAAGAATCATTTCTATTGTATTATGATTATATTTTAGCTGTTAGGTTCAATATATACACATAGGCACCTTGCTTTATGTCTGTTTGATAAACGTGTTAAGAAACATCCAGGAAAATAATCATGAATTATGGCTAAAAAGAAAAATATGAAGATTATGGAATGGATGGCACTATTGCTGAGATTGGTCACTTCCTGTTGATTAGTACATTGTTCCAGAAGGGGACTATTCAACCTCAGTGTTCCAAGTGGCCAGGAAGGACCCAACCATGAAACCATTATCACTGAGGCACGTTTGGTCTCTGCCCTCATTCCTCCCTGCTTATCTGTGGACTGTTTGAAAGTATGAACAGTTGTAAAGCAAAAAAAACCCAAATGGTCCTAACTTAAAAGGTGAGAAGGAGCTTGAGAAGTCACAGTGTCCATGCCCCTGCCTCTTGAGAAGGGCACTTGACAGGTTTTGATGAGCTTCCCATGAAAGGTACTAAAAGGAGTACCTAAATTGGGGGCAGGAGGTAGCTGAACTAGGGGGTACCCCTAAAATCTCCCCAGAAAAAGATAGTCTGTGATCCAGCCCCAAGAAACTGGCGGGGGTCCCCCTGTGAGTGCCAGGCCCAGTCCTTCTCGTGACTCCCACTGAGCTTTAACTGTCTGGGATGTGGCACAGTTAAATGCATCTATCCCTCCTCTCCTGTGGGGCTCCTATCCCCAGGCCCTTCTGCTATCATGCTACGGTGAGCTGGGACAGGACTCTGTAGAAAGTAAGGTTACTCCCTTCAAAAGAAGCTCCAGATTCCTCAAATCAGTCTCCTAGACTGACCTTTCTCAATCTCTGCTGCCTGCCAGCATCCTGACTCGACTCTGTCACCAATAAATCACTACTGCCTCATGGAGGAAAAGAAGGCTGTGCAGAGAAGCTTAGGGGCCTTTAAAAATCCCTTGACTCCTCCCATGGAATGTTGGTAGCACCTTGGGTCTGGTATATTCATCCACACCTTGGTCATCACCTACTGAGTACCTGTTACACTCAGCTGCTATACTAGACACTGTGCATTTGAAAATGGATAAAGCAGAGCACCTGGAGTCAACCTGCACACAGTATAGGAAGGGATGCAGGTGCAGAGTAAGAGGGAATATAGGAGTTGTCACTGTAAGTGGTACCTAACCCAGCCAGAGAGCTACCCTGGCTGAGCTCCTTGGAAAGCAGACTCTGACATGGAGTCAGCAGGCAGGGTATATTAAGGAGTGACCTTAAAATTGACCTTTGCAGAAGGGTGGGGTCAGAAGCAGGTTTAAGCAGTGGAAGAATTTGGGTCATGACACAGACTCAGGGAAAAGAAAGCCTTGGCCAACACCATGGAGACCGCTGAAGCTAAAACGGCCCAGTACAGAGTTGGCCTTTTCTACTGCTGCATCAACCAGTCATTGGGTTGAGCCACAGCGAGAAGGGGCATGACCTGAGGAAGGTGGTTTTTGAAATTGAAGCGGATTTCTGAAGGAGCTGATATCAGGGTACTATCTTCAAACCCCATAGCTGAGGCCTCAAGTCTTTGGTTGAAGGGGATGTGAGTGGCATCAGGCAGCATTCACCACAAGAGCCAAGAAAGATCTTCTAAGAGGGAGTGATTCCTGAGAAGAATCTTAAAGGAGAATTAGGAATGAGGCATGTGTGGAGCAGGGAAGAAGTTCCTGGAAGAGGATATATGAAGGGCAAGGTTATTTGGTCCCACCATATGTCGGGAAGATGTGGGTGAGCTCAATGCCAGGCATTGGCTGGTTTCAAGCTAAATAAACCATTCTTTCATTCCACTCACTCTTCCACATATTGTCTTATGAGCCATCCATAGCTTTGCATACTAAGAGTTAGAGATGAGCAGAGGAGCCTGCCTTGGCCCCAAAGAAGAGGCTCCCATCTGGGATTGAGCTTCTGACCATAGGATGACAGAGCCAGAGACAAGGGGACAAGGCAGCAAGACTGGATAGAACTACTTGAAGAAGGTACCACCAGGAGGCCCACAGCCTGCTTAGGGGACAGGATTTCTGTTCTGGAGCATGAGTCTTGACAAAGCTCAAGCAGCCTTTGGGATCAGGCTCCTTGAGGAAGTGTTGGAACCCATGTTTCTTAGGCCGCATCACCCCAAGTTGGGTGCAAACCTCCCATTTGTGCCCCCTCAGAGTGCCTCTACTAAATTCCAGCCACTCCTACATCTATCACACTCTCCCCAAATCTCTCTAGAAAGTCCCGGGTATGTTTCAGGGATGTTCCATTCTAGAAATCCTTTCTAGGCATGGCCTCCTTCTCCTTCCTCTTTTCTTCTTCTCTGTGTGCTTCTGTTCATGGACATAACCCCCACCAGTGTCTGCTGATGCCAGAACAGAGGAATCTGGTGTTGAGACCCTCTCAGCAAAATCCAGTAAGCATCCACAGTGAAGCCCCTGCAAGGCCCCTCCTGTCCAAAATCACTGGCCTCCCCCCCCATGTCACTGAAACTCCAATTGTCAAGGCCCTGCTGCCCTTGCCAGGGAAGTAGCAGGGTTTGAAAGACTGCAGGACCCTGACCAAATTTACCTCTCCTCACAGCTCTGGCTCTTTATGTTGAAAAGGTCAGATGCCTCCATGTTATCTCATTTCCTGGAAAATGCCTTTGTACCTTATGAAGAAAAAACACTGAAGACAAATCCCTGGGGCAGCACAGTTTGTATCAAACTGGATGCAAGTTTGATAAGGAAGAAATGACGTTTCTCAGCCACTAGATCCTCTCCCACAGCCCAGTATGCCGGATGGGAAGTGTTACCAAGTGCAAAATGAGGAGACTCAGATCAGCATGTCCCCAGGGGTCTTCTGTCAATGAGGGGAAAGGGCAGCTAAAAATGTAAAAATAATTAAAAAAAATAAAAGATACACAGAGTTAAACAGATTCATTTCCCATTGGATTTCTCAGAACATTTAACGTTCTGATATACAGCCTGAATCTCCAGGAGGGGTTTGTAGACACACCAGTGCCCAGACTCCTGTGTGTACAGCCCCCTGTACTCTGGCCCATCCCTGGAACCCCTGCTCTGCAGAACACTTTTAGGACCTCAGTCTAAATGCCCCAGTCTCTGAGGTCATTCTGTACCATTTCATGGGGTCTAGAATGATGAGCTAGAAATAGGATGGCTGCCTGGGTGAGGATTTTGGCAGCTCAGGCCAAACCACCAGTCATCAGAGGAAGCACCATATATTCCAGGCAAGGCTTTGGCTCCCCAAATTGGGGGTTTCGGCTCTGTTTCTACTCTTGTTTGGCTGCTTCCTCAGGGGTAGAGCTTCCCTAGGAACATTCCTGAACTAGTCAGGATTCTTTCCAGTGAAAGGATAGAACCTCTGCTCAAACCAGTTCAAGAAAAAAAGGTAAAGATTTCTTAGGAACCTGGAAAGTGCGGGGATGGGTCTAGCTTTGGGAAAAGTTGGATCCATGGCCTTGCTCTCTTCCAGTTCCTCACCTCTGCTTTCACCCACATCAATTGCATTCTTATGCGCACTCTCACTTTGCAATGGCACTTAGAAGTTTCAGGGTTAGCATTCTACACTCTTAACAATCCCATTAATAAGTATAAAGCTTCTGCCATCCCCTATTCCCTGTGAAATGCTGGGTTTGCTCCTCAGTGGCTTGGGTATGACATTCCCAATGCTGAACCAATCTCTGGGCTAGGAGGATGGACTACATGGGCTGTCTCTAGGCCTTACATATGTGCTGGGGAAGAGGAAGGATGTCACTGTGGCCTGGCAATGGGGGAGATAAAGGATTCCCCAAAGGAAAATCAAGGTACAATTTCAGGAGGAGAAATGGAAGCTGTCCTTTCAGAAACACCTCACCACTATCCCCTTTTCTGACATAGCTGACAGGGCCTGTACAAGATGTTGCCCTCCCTCCATAGCCTGACAAAGTTGCAGCAGAAGCCCTACATGAGACACTTCCCCTCCTTTACCATGTCCATAGTCATCAGATCCCTATGTCTCATGTCCCTACTGCAAAGATGGCCATCTGTTCTGCTGAACTGAAGTGGTCAAGGTGGAGATGGTCAGGGACTATCTCCAAAATAACCACATGGCTCCTGCTACCCCTGGCTGAGCAATTTACTCTCAAATTCTCACAGACTGGATTTAGCATCAGGGACATGGGAGAGGGTTAGGAGGAAGAGGACAAGTAAATACAACTAAAATGTAAAAAACTGTGCTAGTCATGAATTTCAACTTCCTCTGCAATCAATTCTCTCTGACAAGGAGGAAAGCTAGCTGGCTTGAGTTTCATAGATGCATTGATGCTTGAGTTTCAAGATGCACAGATGATGTGGAGCAAGAAGGGGAACTTACAGATTTCCATCCAGCAAGGAATCACCTCTGCAGGATCCTTGATGGGGGCTTGAATACCTCCAGCAACAGAGGGCTCACCACCACATAGAGCAAGCTCTTGGGTAGCCAGGTAGCCTACATTGAGCTAAAATCTACCTACCTGAAGTATCTGCCCACTGATCCTGGTTCTGCCCCCCAGGTACAACCAGCGTGATCTGAGCTCCCCAAGGCTTGCACCTGTGCTCTACCCATCCCCATCTGCCACTGGGACAGAAACAGTGGCATCCAAGAAGACATTTGTGTGAAAGGAATTAGGTTTGATGGCCACAGCCATGGACTTTACTGAATAACTGACCACAGACCAGGAACTAAAATCTATTTTGGCTTTTCCCTGCCTCTACACACTATGTACAGTTTGGAACTTGAATAGCACCTTGGAATCTGGTTTTATCTGACTCCCTAGCTCAACACCAGCTGCTGTGACTCTGTTCTGGCATCACTGGGCCTGATCCTGCCTTATTATGCAGCTACAGAAGCTCCTGACATCTCTGACCTTTCTCTGTTGCAGAGCTTCAGTGCCAACTGTCTGACCTCTCTGCTCCCTGACTGCAGGGATGCCTCTGTCCCACTAATGTGCTTGTGTGAATCCAAAAGCTCTTGTTCTTCTGGACAAATACAACCATGCCAGGGTATGTGGCTTAGTGAGTAGAAAGTGAGCTGGACCTTAGTCCTTCCATCCCTCTGACCTTGGGCAGTGAACAGTCTGCACAACTGTAAGCAGCAGTCCTGATGGGCAGCTCCGTGATGGTACTGACCACACAAGGGCTCATGACACAAGCTTTTTCCATGGCATCTCCACCAACCCAGGGCTACCTCCCCATTGCCTCCAACTCACGGACTGAACCACCTCAGGCCACAAGGGGTCTTGAGAGCTGGAATCATGTTGTAATCCTCACTGTACTCAATAAATGTTTATAAAATTAAAAGATGAGTGACAAGAAGGAAAAAAAAGAAGCCAGCTCTCCACACCCTGGGTGGCAGAACCTTGACTGGGTAAGGCTTTGCTTTGTTGAATTCAGCCTGGCCTCTTTACCAAGCATTCTTTCACTCATATGTTCAATCAAAACCTGTTATTTATAGGTTTCCTGTCCAGCACTCTCTGCTCCTGCCCTGATGGGCATTCCATCAGCCAGGACCTTAAGGAGAGCAGGAAGGCAGAAGAGGACAGAGAAGACATTCTCCCTCTGATCGTAGGTACTCTTTAGCCTTGACAGGTGCAGACAGTTACAAGCCTCGGTCAGGGCTCCTCACGGCGGCAAGAATGAATGGCCACTCAGTGTGAGATTGATGAGCACCCGTGGAGGGCTCTCCTGTGCTGTGACATAGGCTGGACACATGTTAACACTAATTCGGCCAAGGGCTCCTACTCCTGCTATCCCCACCTCTGTGTCCCGCCACAGAAGCAGGCCGTCCACACCGATCTGAGGGATGCCCCCAGCATTCCGGCAGTGGAAGGGCTGATCCATGCGGGTGCTAGGGTCCGCTTTCCCATGAACAACATTGTCTGCGTGTGGAATTACACTTCTGAGGGGCAAGCAGAATGGATGGTGGAGGCTGACAGGCCGGGAGACCCCAGAGCAATTTCACTTGGTTTTGATTCATGGCTTGTCAGAGCGCTAACCAAATATTCCATTTTCATTTTCGCCCTCCACTCTCTCCCATTGACTGGCATCATAATTGAAAACTCTGGCATGAAGAGCCAGGGCCACCTGTCTGCAGGGCCCTCCATTCCGCCTGCTCAGAATGTCTTGCTCCTCAAAGAGGAGAACAGAGGGGAAAATCAGCAAACAGATGTTGTGAGGATTACACTCAGTGGGCCACCCTCTGCTGAATCTCAGTTATCTCAGAGCAAGAAACCTAGCCCTCTCCCGCCCTCCTTTTGAGCTTCTTCCTACTTGTCTGCTCAACTACAAAAAGGGTGCAGGGTCAGGAAGGTGGGCTGAGTTCAAAATCACTCTTTCAGTCTCTATTTGAAACCCTGCCAAGAGTCAAGCTGGCAACAGGGGAGTTTTAGAATGTGGAGTCAATCAAATGTGGGGGAAGATTTTTAAATTTCCTTTTCTCAAATAAGTATCTCTTAAAGGCTAGCACCAATGATGATAACACCGAACAGTTTTTGTGTACTTACGATGTGCCAGCTGCTGCTCTAAGAATTTTACTTAAATTAACTGATTTTATCTTGGCAAGAACACGATGTGCTAGGTACTATTTTTATCCTCATTCCACAAATGGGGAAACTGAGATCAAGAGACACTAAGAAACTTTCTCAGGATCAAACAGTCAAAAACTATTAAATCAGGGATTTCAACTCAACCCCTCGTTCCTATGCCAGGTTTCCCAGGACTCAAAGGAACAAGACCTAAACCAAACAGGTAGATGACATACAGCTGATAGGTCGGTCCAAGAGTCCTTACTGGCATAGTAAAAGTTGAGAATAGTGCAAGAATTCCGGTAGTCCCCGCCTATTGGAGGTAAAATAGTTCTGCTAGTCTAGTTGTAGGGTTCAGTTTGAAGGGCAGGGAAGAAATCAAAAGAATTAAGAGGGCTAAGGTTCTGAACCCACATGGTTAGAAATGTGACATCTTTATAGAAGCAGGAACTGTCAAACCTCTGAGCTCCACGAGGCGCTGTGCTGTGACCTCCCAGGTCAGCCACCTAACAAAAGAGTGGAGCCGCCTGACAAAGAACTGGAGCCCCATCAGGCAGCCCTAGGATGAGCAGGCTGGGTGCTTACTCCAAGGACAGCGGACAGCTGAGTAACACCCAATGAGTTAGAATGGCGCCCACTGGAGCTGAGGTGGGAGTGAGTGGCTGGCAGGAAGAATGAAAATCTGGGGCAGGGACTCAGCCATAGGGACATAGCCACACACTGGGACTAGGAAGGCATAAGATACCACCTCTGGTACAACAAAAGTTACTGCAGACAGTCCCTATGATTGAGCTCTTCAAATACCCCAGGACGGGACCCTAAATGATTCTCATCATCAGCCAGGCATGGAAACCTTAGCAGTTGAAAAATGAAGATCTGAAAGAGTTCCATCCTCCTGTTTGCAGGCCCTAGCTTGCCTGACTGGGCCAAGGTGCCTCCAACAGCCTACACAGGCAGCCTCCTCACTACCCCAGGTTCAGGGATGTTAGTACCTGGCTAGCCATGAACCCTGAGACCAGCAACTTTGAAGTTTAAAACTTAACTAGCTTTCCACCAGAGGTCTACAACTTGACATCCAGTCTTCACCAGCCCTCAGATCCCCATGCCACGGGGTCAAGCCCTCTCCTTACCTGTCCCTGCTGGCCAGGTGCTATGAGCAGGCACAGAGGCCACATCCTGCTGGCTCAGGGGCAGGGATGGAGTTTCCTGTGCCTGTGATGTTGGCTGTGCCCCAAGTTGTGCTAGTTGGCCCTAGTTGTACTAGCTCCCTATTGCTGCCCACAGACTCAGTGGCCTAAAACAACACAAACTTATCATATTACAGTGCTGGAGGTTGGTTGTGGCTTGATGTGGGTCTCACTGGACTGAAATTGGTCTGCTGGGCTGCTTTCCTCCTGCCTTTTCTAGCTTCTTGTCACCACTTGCCTGGGGCCAGAGTTGCTCTGCCCTCTGCTTCTGTTGTCACACTGGCTCTCACCCCAACCCTCCTGCCTCCCTCTTAACAATGACTCGCCCACATAATCCAGTATGATCTCCCCATCTCAAATCCTTAAACTAACCACAGCTGCAAAGTCCCAACGGCCACGTAAGACAACATAGGCATGGATTCTAGGGGTCAGGGTGTGACTGCCTTGCGAGGACCATTGTGTTGCCTACAACAGGGTTACTAATGTGACACTCACTTTTGCTCCTGGGCTGGTGAGGAAAGCAAAATCGTGAACTCTGAGGACCAGACACATCCTTAGCCCCTAGAAGGGCAGAGAGAAGGCCCCTTTGCCCAGCAGGGGAGGTGATCGGCCTGCCCCAGGACTGAGGGTCCAGTCGGTGGACACAACTCCAGAGGGCCCGAGTGTGTGTTTGGGGGGAGGTGGTGCATGTGTGTGCTTGCATCAGAGAAGTGGCTGGCTGAGACTCCGAAAGTTGTGCTGTAAACATCAACCCCAGAGAGAACAAGAAGTCAGCGCTTAGTGGCATTCTCTCATAAAATGGTGTAATAAAATCACGCAGCTCCAATTCCCAAGACTCTTCACAGCAGAATTCATTTCTCCATGAAGTCCAGGAATTCTGAAATTCTGCTGTCCTTATTTCAGAAACAGGAATCTGAGGAAAACAAATTGCCGTCTGTTGTCTTGGGCTTGACTGCTGGTTAACTGCATCGGAGAGGCCGGGCAGCATCGGCCTGCATGGGGCCTCTGAATATGAATTTGCTGATGAGATTGGAACCGCCTGAGCCTTGTGAAACAAGCTCTTCTCCCTGAGTGAAAACATCTCTCCTTAACTCCTCCTGGGCACACCAGGGGGAATGGCCTTGCAGACACTCTCTGGGCCTGGGGGCATCCAGCCCCATGAATCACGTCTGCAGTAAAGATGCCTGGTGTAGGCCTCTGAAACCTGGCAGCAACTGTGCAGGGAAGGATGCCCAGCTAACGAGGGGAGGTGGAGGGAGCTGCCCTATGGGCTTAGGGGTCCTCCAAAGGGGGACAGGACCACCATGTGGCACAACTCCAGGAGGCACCACTGACACAGAGGGGGGTGAAGGGGGCAGGGCAGTGGTCTCTGCAAACCCTACCCTGCACAGCTCTTGCCCCAGAGCTGCCCAGCCAGGCTCAGAGAAGACAGGGTGCCCAGGACACTCACTCTGGAGGGGCTACAGGTGTCTTTGGGTTGCTGAGGGACTCAGTCAACCCCTGCACTTCAAGAGCAAGGATGAAGATACCTCCTAGGACTGCGCGAATTTCACAGTTCCTCAGAAAGAAACACCTAAATAACCCAGCTGAGGGTCAAATCCGTTGAGAATTTGCAGGATAGAGGGGAACAACTTTCTCTCTATTTTAGATGAGGTCTAATTTATCATAATTCATTGCTGACATTTTTGTTTGTTTTCCCATGCATGGCTTTATATTTATTTGCTCCATCTACATCTTATTTTGCTAGTGACTTCATTTCCTAAATATCCTTTCCCGGTCAGTCTTACCTCTCCTTCCCTTTCTTTCCCTCCCTCGTACTCCCATGATTTCTTAACTTCTGAAAATATCTCCTCTCCCAAGAGACTTCCCTTTCTTATTTCCAAACTATCCCCTAAATACACGTTTTAATAAGCTCCCCACTCTTATCTCCTTACAAATCATTCTTTGCCATTTTGCAATTGAACCAGTGTCTTGGTTAAAATGAAAATTCCCTAGGGCACACAATAAATAATAAAAAAAGAATAACATAATAGAGAAGGCTGTGATTCTGAGCAGAAGGAAATAATGTGAAGCAATTGGACTGTATTTGTGGATCTTATGCTTAAAATGCAAAAAGGAGAGGGGGTGGTGAGCAGGAGCCTCGCTCCACAAGCCCTCGGCCCTTCTGGAAACTCTAGGCAGCTGCACATGTTGACATCTTTTCTCACAATGACCTGCCCTTTGAAGTATGTTAGGAGTCATTCGTGGAGAAGGAAGAAACCCAACAAGGAAGGTTTATACAATATTAACAAATACTTAGTGCTGCTGTGTGTGGCCCTGTACCCCATACTGATCCCGCAGGGAGGCAGGTGCAGAGTGGCAGGGCACTTGCAGACTCTGGTGAGGAGTAAGGAGGACACAGAGTTTCCTGATGACACAGGCACAATTTAGAGTTAGAGACACTAGATTCCAGCCCTGGCTCCATCTGTAATATTTCGAACAAGTTAAGTTGCTTAACCACTCCAGGCCTCAGTTTTCTCACCTGTAAAGTGGGGGTAATGGGAGAATCTCCTGTTTCTGTGAAGGTGAAATGAGATCACCTCCAGGAACACCTGAGTCCCTCTTGTTAAATTTCAGCCCATTGTTAAGTATTAACAGTCCTCCTAAACTAAACAATGAGGCCCTATGGACCCTCAAGATGAGTCTTGAGGAAGGGGAGACACAGGACAGAACTATACAGGATCCGAAGAGCTATGGTTAGACCAGGACCTCAGAAACATGATGTCTAACCCAGAACCCTGTCCTTGTAGGCAATGAGGCTTCCCTGCAGCACTGGGCACTCCAGAATGTCAGCATCTGTGAGCCCCAACCACACAGAGGGGTGGAGGCTCCTCTGTTGCTGAGGCTGTGGCCAGGAGCAGCCTCTGGTTTTTAGAAATACACTTCTCCCAGCCTTTCTCCTCCTGGTCTTTAATGTTGTCTCATGTCATAGGTGAAAATCTGATGCACAGGGGAAAGTGACTGGCCCAAGGTCCTTCAGAGAGGCCGAGGCAGCAAGGTGAAGTGGCCATGGGCCCATTGTCTGGATGGATATGAACACACCTGGGAGCTTCTTGGAAGGACCTGAGGCTGCTATTGCACATGGAGCAGGAAGTCCTGGCCCTAGAAGGGTATGAAGTGGCCAAGGGCAGATTTGCTTGCCCTCCAGGTCCCCACAGGTTCTGTCATCCCAAATCATCTCACTCCCATCCCTGTCATACTTCATTGCCCACCTGACCTTGAATACATTTGAATTTGCCACTCGGAACAAGATTTCCTCTAGGGCCTTTATACTCAAAATGTCCGTGGACCAACAGCACAGGCATCATCTGGGAGCTTGTTGTAAATGCTGAATCCCTGGCCCCACTCCAGATGTGTGAAAAGAGAAACTTCATTTTAACAAATTTGTGTGGACATTAAAGTTTGAGAAGTGTGGGCTAATCTGAAGGATCCCCTCTGAGATCCTTTCCAGCCTATCTCCATGTTATCTCTGCTGGTCAAACTACATCATACAACTGCCCCACAAACACCCCTCCCAAAAGGGGATCATTCTGGGTACACAGCATTGGTGAGTTTCCACTATAGTGTTAAAAATCCTTTCGAGAATCCTCCCTCATAGTGATGAGCTCACCTTAGCTTGGTCTTTAGAAATATCCCTTTTCAGATTCAGGGTCTCAAAGATGAGCAGTTTAGCTTCTACAGTAAGCACAGGCTTGGTGCTCTCGCAGAAAACTGGTGATGCTAGAAAGAAATGCAAACGTGGCAAATTTTAATCCTGCCGAAACATAATCAGCTTTTGCTTCTGAAGCAATTAGCATAATATTACTGATAATGTTTTACATGGCAATTTTGCTGTAAACATTTGTGCTAATTTGCCATGACCTAATTATTTTATGACATATAATTACAAAGTATTTTTCAAGTCGAAATATTTTTGTTTTACATTTCTGGAAAAAAAAAAGTTTAAATCAGCGCTTCCACAATTTGAGACACACAATCTTCTTTTAGCTGTTGTTTGTGACACTTTGCTTCACTGAATAGGAGGAATTCCCTAGTGCTGGCATGCTGATGATCATGCATTTCCTTGTGACTAATTTGAATTGGGCGTCATTGAATCTGCCTGCTCCATTATTATACTACAAGATTGTCAAACCCACGCTCCCAGCCTCCTACCAACACTCACTCAACCCCAAACACACAAACACTTTTAGTCAGGCGGGGGGTGGTGGCTAACACTTGCAGTGAGAGAGAGAGGGAAGAGTTTCATTTTTAATGAATGTGAAGGCTTTGGCCAGGAAGAGAATATACACATAGTATTAACCTCCCTTAGAGAGACTCTTCCCAGCAAGAGAGACTCTTCCAGCAGCATGCTCTTAATTGCCTCCCTCCAATCCACAAGGTACTGAAGTGAACAGCCCCAGCCATCTCTTCTGTAACTCTCTCCCTAGTCAGGGCTCTGCAAGCTTTGTGGTTTGTATTCTCCTGAGTTCTGGGAGGTGGAGAGGAGGAAGTGGATGCTATTTTCCTGCTCTGGTCACTGGGAAGACAGTTCCAGCATCAGGCCAGCCTGGTGACAACTGCTGTTACAGCATCAGGCCAGCCTGGTGACAACTGCTGTTACCCTCCGGAGAACAGAACTGATTAGCCATAGGTAATGAAGTACTGGACCTCCAGTGGACAGCAATAACCATCTGACCTGGGGAAAACAGCCAACCTGGTCTGTGGAAGGTTGGCTGTGCCAACTCAGGCAATTCACTGAGACAGGTCCTAGACTGGGTTCTGAGGCAAAGCCAGAGAACACTCTGAGACCCGCACCCCAGATCTCCCATGGAAGAGGCAAGTTGTCAGAGAACTGGGCCATGGAGGGGAGGGCCAGAGGCCAGAAAGCTGGGAGGACAAGGTCAATAAATGCCATGAAGGCAGAAAGCAGCAGGGTGAGGTACAGGGGTGTGGGTCTCAGAAGGTACTTCCAGGATGAGGCACAGATGTGTGTCTGCAGAGGCGCCTCCAGGACATCGTACTTCTCAAAATGATCTCATCCCATTCTCCCCAGCAGAGTGGGTAAGCACCTGCACCCTGATGCTGGATTGCTTCACTTCAAATCCTGGCTCTGCCACTGACTCCATGTGCAAATTGGGGAAAGTTCTTAACATCTCTATGCCTCAATGGATTCACTCTTCTGTAAAATGGGAATAACGATCCTACCTACCCTCTGGGGTTGTCATGAGGATGAAGTTAACATTTACAAATTCTTCAGACTAGGCATTATATAAATTTGATAGCTGGGTGTGGTGAGCACTACTACTCCCAGCTATCAAATTTATTTCTATGTTTTGTAGAGATGGGATCTTGTTGTGTTGTCTAGGCTAGTCTTAAACTCCTGGCCTCAAGTGATCCTCCTGCTTCAGCTTCCTAAATTTCTAGAATTATAGGAATGAGGCCACCATACCTGGCCAAATTCCTTATTCTTAAAGGTTTTAAGCAAGAGATAAGTGGGACAGGCAAGGAACAGGCTCCTGCCAGACTCAAAGAAGTAAGCAGTAATGTATGTCAGATTCTTTACTGATTATTGAGCTAATTATCATTAAACATTTTTCTCAGGGTGACTACAGTCAACAGCAGGTTATAGTATATTTTAAATAACTAAAAGTACAAAATTGGAATATTCTCAACACAAAGAAATGAGAAATGCTTGAGGTGATGGATAGCCCAATTAGCCTGATTTAACCATTACAGACTGTATGCCTGTATCAAAACATTACATTCACCCCATAATTACATATTAACTATTATGTATCCATCATAATTAAAATTATACATTTGTTAAAAGGATTTGTTACAACAAATAGTTTTTGATTGAAGTGATAGAACTCGATGTCTGTGTTAGGCCTTGGCCAAGTCCTTGGAAAATACAAAGATGAATAAACAAGAACTCATGCTCCAGCAAAAGTAGGCATTTGAACCCATAGTTGCATATAAAAAGGCAAAACTAAGGTGCAGAGATGAAACACAAAAGAGAAAAGGGGCTAGGACAACAATCAACAACAATTTGCACGTTACTAGTTCCCATTTCTAACTATAGATTTTAGCGTGTACTCAAAAGTTTTTATTAGCTTTATTAAGAGTAACTTTATAAAATTCACAAATTTTAAGTGCACACTGTTATTGATTTTAACAAATAAATGCAGTTGCAGAAGCACCATTACAGTTACAATACAGAACATTACCATCATCCCAAATGTCTCTCATACACCTTTGTACTTAGTCACTTCTCCTGACCTCTGTTTTCTGGCAAACTCTGACCTGCTTTCTGTCACTGTAGTTTGCTTTTCTATAATTTTATATAAGTTGAATCATACATTATGTGTTTTTTTATATCTGACTCTTTCATTCAGCATAATGCATTTGAGGTTCATCAGGTTGTTTCTCTTCATCACTGAGTAGAGTTCTATTGTATGGATGCATCACACTTTATCCATTTACCAGGTTATAGACACTAGGGTTACTTCTAAATTTTGACTATTATAAAGAAAGCTATTATAAACATTCACATAAAAGGCTTTTTATGGGTATACGTTTTCAATCCTTTTGGAAAAACATCTAGAAGTGGGATTGCTGGATCAATTTTTGAGTGTTTAATTTTTTTAAAAAATTGCCAAACTATTTTCAAAGTTACTATTGTGCTACCCCACTAGCAATAAATGAGAGTTTCTCAAAGTTATTAGCTATGAATGAGCTCCAGTTGTTCCATATCCTCACCAATACTTGTTGGGTCAATATTTTTCATTTTAGTCATTCTAATAGAAGGGTAGCTCTATCTCATTGTGGTTTTAATTTGCAGTGACTAATGATATTTAACATACTTTGTTACTGAATAATCAGCACAGAAGCCACTGGTTTTTGAGAAAAGAAAAAGCTTTATTGCAAGTCAACCAATAAGGAGACAGGAGGCGAAGCTCAAATCTGCCTCCCCAAATTAGGCTTTAGGGCAAGTTTAACGAGTGGGGGAGAGCAGGACAGTATGTAAAAGCACTGGTAGATCAGAATTTAATTGAAGGGACTTTGTTTTTTCATCTTTTTAAAAAATTTTTTATATCAGAATATTAAAGGGGGACATATGTTTTGGTTACACAGTTTGCTTTTTTATATGTTAAGTGAAAGTTATAGGTGTGCCCTTCACCCAGAAACTGTGTAACATACTTGTGCAATGTACCTGTTCAATGGGAGTTTACCCATCCCTTTCCCTCAACTCCTCTAACTTGAGTTTCATAGAGTTTTGCTTCCATATGGGCATACAGGTGAATTGGAAAGACTTTAAATAAGACTATTTATGGGAAGGTATGTATGGTAATGGATCTTAACACCAGAGGCTCCTGAGCTCAGACCTCCGGTTTTGAAAGTGTTATGTAACTCAGAAGTCAAGCTTAAGTTTTGTGTGTGTGTGTGTGCGTGTGTGTGTGTGTGTGTAAGACTTAACTTGCAGGTGTCATTTGATGTCAAAGTCTTCTCTTCCGTGCCTTCTTTGGCTGCATCACTTTCAAATTCTTGGCTCTGCACCTTTAAAATAACTTGGCATCCTATTATCAACAGTGTAAGGCCAGTTAAAAAATTAAATTTTTGAAAGGAAGAGCAGAGAGGGAAGGAGGGAGTAGGTGGGGTCTTAGTGTGAGCCACTCCTTTTGGGGCAAGTCATTATTGTAAGAGGGATTTTATCTAACAAATGCAATCAGTGTAACCTGGTTTCTTGTACCCTTAATGAATCCCCAACAATTAAAAAAAATTAAATTGTCTTCTCATTGTTGGGTGGTTAGAATTCTTTATATAGTCTAGATGTAAGTACCTATTTCAATATAAATATCAATTTCACAAACATTTTCTTCCAATCCATACCTTGCTTGCTTGTTTTCTTAATCCTATGTTTCAAAGAAAAAAGATTTTACTGTTGATTAAGTGTAATTTAATTTTATGTATTGTGTTTTTGTACCAGAATGTAACCACAAGTTACAAATATTTCTCCTGTTTTCTTTTGAAAGTTTTATAGCTTTATCTCTTCCATTTAGGTCTCTAGTGTACCTTGAATTAATATTTATATATTGTATAAGCTAAAGGTCAAGATTCATTGTTTGCATATGGATATCAACTTGTTCCTGGACCATTTTATTAAGACCTATCCTTTCTCCACTGAATTACCCTGGCACCTTTGTTTACAACTAATTGACAATATATGCATGAGATTCTTTCTTGACTTTCTCTTCTGTTTCATTGATCTATATGTATATCCTTGTATTAATAACACATAGTCTTCATTTACTATTTCTTTGTAACAAGTTTTAAAACCAAATAATGTAAGTCCTCCAACTGTGTTCTCTTTCAAAATGTTTTGATTATTCTAAGTTCTTTGCCTTTCCACATGCATTTGAAAATCAGCTTGTCAATTTCACCAAAAACATCCTGCTGGCATTTTTTTTTTTTTTTTTTTTTTTAAGAAAGAGTCTTGCTTTGTCACCCAGGCTAGAGTGTAGTCATCATAGTTCAAAGAAACCTCAAACTCCTTGGCTCAAGTGATCCTCCTGCCTCAGCCTCTCAAGTAGCTGGGACTACAGATGTGTGCCTCTATGACTTGCTAATGTTTCCACTTTTTATATAGATGGAGTTTCATTCTTGGTCAGACTGATCTTGGACTCCTGAGCTCCAGGAATTCTTCTGCCTCAGCCTCTCAGAGTGCTAGGATTATAGATATGAGCCAACAAGTATTGGTATAAGCCCAGCCTCTGCTGACATTTTGATTGGGGTTTTGTTGAATATATGGGTCAGTTTGGGAATAAATAACATCTTAACAACATTACTTCCTTTAGTCCATGAATATGATCATTACCATAATTTTTAGGGCTTCTTAAACAGAGATAGTATATAACTTACATAATCATTCACCATTTTTGGACCTTTGTATCATTTTCCAGGTATTCACTCTTTTGATGCTGCTTTGCCCATACTGTGTTAAGTGAAAGAAGCAGAGTGCAAAACAACATATATAGTCTATACTTTAATTACAGCTATGTATGCATTTATTCATGTGTGCGTGTTTTGGGCATGGGGAAAACCAGAAGAAAACAAAACAAATTAAAAATAATGCATCACGATGGAGGCAAGATAGCCGACTGGATCCAGCTTTCCACAGAGGATCCCATCCAGGAGAGTTAAAGGACAGAAGTATAGCAAGTAAGCTGATGATTTGGAGCTGAGCCAAGAGAGAAGGTTGAAGAATGCACATCAATCCTGCTGAGGCCAGCTGGGATCCCAAGGATACAAACAAAAGGTACAAAATCCATCACCAAGCAGAGGGGAGTCTCCTTCCCCAT
The DNA here is from genome assembly GCA_963574655.1 of Perodicticus potto. NCBI lineage: Eukaryota > Metazoa > Chordata > Mammalia > Primates > Lorisidae > Perodicticus > Perodicticus potto. The sequence continues at coordinate 19,983 of CAUYRH010026486.1, forward strand.
GAAAATGGCTCACAGTATACTCCATACAAACAAGTGAACAGAGTTCAGATCCCCTCCTATTTTAATCCCACAGGAGAGATCCTCTAAAAACCAGAACTCCTTCCCTAGAGAGAACTTACGAGTGTGCCATGGCACTTTCCCACCAGGCATAAAACTGTATATATTCTGTACCTGCAATTCTGAACTCCCATCACTCCCCTCCACTCTTGCCCCAAGGTCTGGAGTCCTGTCCCCCAAGGAGTCCAGATTCTTGGGCATGTTCTTGAGAGGTATGGAGAGGGCGAGGGTGGTTGCAGGTCTGTGCTGATTCTACAGCATGGGAATAAGGAGAAGACGGTGAAATGAGGCTGAGGGACCACGACGGGAGAGGGAAAGGCAGTGCCCAGTGGCACAGAGGAACAGCATGAACAATAGGGCTCACACCCCTGGGGATATTTTGTAGAGACACTCCCTGCCTCTCTGGGCAACCAGAGGAAGCTAGGCATCTTCTCCAGTGGCAGCCATTGGAGGAACAGATCTAGGATGGAAATGCAGGTCCCAGGGGAAAAGGGTATGCCTGAGGTGGTACCTGCCTGGGCAGAGAGCAGGGATGGCATACTCCCAGGGCAGGGCTGAGCCAGGCCTGCTTTAGTGAGCCCAAGATGCACCCGGCCCTCAGGGGATCATAGCTGAGACAAAAGCAGACAGGAAACCAAAAGCTAAGTATGAGCTCTAACTGCACCCGCCCCAACACAGACTGCAGCTGAGACAGATAACCCAGCTCCAGACAGCAGCACAGGCCAGCGCCACTGTGAACTCAAACAGCATCTGATCTGCAGGGGAATAAAGCCAGGACAGAAACAAATTCTGTGAAACTGTTCTGTTCTGTCAGTAACATCAATCACGGGTGGAGCTGCAACTAAGTGAACCTCCCTAGCCTCCATTAAGCACCTGAGGTTGTCAGGCCCCAGCTCGATAGTGACAGAAAGTGGCAGCCTGGCTGAGGAAACAGATCTCCTTGTTAGGCAGGCACAAACCCCTGGAGCATTGGTTCATTGGAGGGAACTGGGTCGCAGCCCTGCGGGGTTACCAGTGACTGGGTGTAGGCACAGGTACAAGGTGGGAAAGAAGGCATCAACCTTCCCAGACTAATTTTATTTGCTGGGTGGGTCCTTCTGACCTCATGGAGCACTGGAGCAAGTCATACTTGAGCTGCCAGCACACCCCTGCTATCTAGTTGCTGGAGACCTTTCAAACTCTCCCACCTGAGGCCAGTGCTGACTGGAACAATTGATTTGGAACTCTTGAACTGTACCAATCACCTGAGGATTATCAAAGTGGTACCCTGGGTGTGTGGTTGTGGGAATGTTTGACTTTCCTTTTCCAGTTGTTGCCCAGGCAGGCAGGGTGACATAATTGCTTGTAGTTCTCCACAGCTAAGGCTTCAACCCAGAGTAACTGATTCACTAGTGTAGGACAGAGATCAGCTGAAGTAAGACAGAGCCACTTAGCCCCACCATAGCAAGTAAGTCCCCAGTTTCTCAGGCTGTAGGACTGTACAGGTCCTTTGCAAAGCTCTAGGGGAAAAGGTACAGACACCAGTTCCAGCTCTTGGGCAAAGGGCTGGTTAATCACTACTCCAGGAGCCCCCAAACCAACTTCACCTTCTCTGCTCATCTAGCCCCCAAACAGTGTAAAATAATCATGGGATGGAATCAGCAGAAAAACTCCGGTAACAATAACCAGAGTAGATCAACTGCCCTAAGGAATGACATGGTGAACACTACTAAAGATCCCATTCATAAACAGATGGCTGGGATGTCAGAAATTGAATTCAGAATTTGGATTGCAAATAAGATTAATAGAATGGAGGTAAAGTTGGAATTAGAAATTCAAAGAGCATTTCAAAAGTTGTCACAAGAATTCGACGAATTCAAAGACAAAAAACGCCAAAAATTTTGACACATTGAGACAAGAATTTGCATTCCTCAAAGATCTGAGAAATACAGTAGAAATCCCTCAGTAATAGAATGGAGCAGGCAGAAGAAAGGATTTCTGACATTGAACACAAAGCTTTTGAATGCCCCCAAACTCTCAGAGAGCAAGAGAAATGGAGAGCAAAAATAGATCATTCTCTCAGAGAGCTCTGGGATAATTTTTTGTTTGTTTTTTTGTAGAGACAGAGTCTCACTTTATTGCCCTTAGTGGAGTGTCATGACATCACACAGCTCACAGCAACCTCCAGCTTCTGGACTTAGGTGATTCTCTTGCCTCAGCCTCCCAAGTAGCAGGGACTACAGGCACCCACCACAACACCCAGCTATTTTTTTTTTCTGTTTTGCAGTTTGGCTGGGGCTGGGTTTGAACCCACTGCCTTTGGTATATGGGGCTAGTGCCCTACTTGATGAGCCACAGGCACCACCCCTAGCTCTAGGATAATTTGAAGAAAACTAATATTCGCCTTATAGAAATCCCTGAAGGCAACCAAGTTGCTTTGCAAGGCACAGAGGCTCTTCTTCATGAGATTATGAAGGAGAACTTTCCAGACATGCCAAAAGATTCTGAAATTCAGATAGCAGACAGTTACAGAACCCCAGCATGATTCAACTCGAATAAGACATCCCCAGGCACATTACAATTAACTTCACTAAAGTTAAAATAAAGGAGACAATTCTGAAAGCAGCTAGAAATAAGAAAACCATAACCTACAAGGGGAAGAATATTAGAATGACTGCAGATCTCTCTGCTGAAAACTTTCAAACTAGAAGAGGGTTGTCATTGACTTTTAATCTCCTAAAACAAAATAACTTTCAACCCAGGATCCTGTATACAGCAAAATTGAGTTTCATTTATGATGGAGAAATTAAATACTTTAATGACATTCACATGTTGAAGAAATTTGCCATAACTAAACCAGGTCTCCAAGATATTCTCAGACCTTGATATAATGACTAGCACAATCCTCCACCACAAAAATAAACTTACTCAGAAACTTTTGATCAAATTCCAACTTCCACAGTGGTGAAAGGATTAAAAATGTCCACTGGAATTTCAAAAAACTCGATACCCCAAATTCTACCAGGCTTATATATATTCTCAATTAATGTGAATGGCTTAAAGAGGCACAGGTTGGATGACTGGATACAAAAACTCAGGCCACAACAGTGGAGGAGCCAAGATGGCGATCTGTAGCCAGCTTTCTGAAGAGGTTCCTGTCCAAAAGGAGAGTTAAAGGACAGAAACTCAGCAAGAAAGCCAATGGTTTGGATCTGAGCCAAAAGAAAAGGTTGAAGAGCGCACATCAACCCTGCTAGGGCAACCTGAGACCCCGAGGACACAAAGAAAAAGGTACAGAGCACACCACCAAGCAGATGAGAGACACCCTCCCCCATGAGAGCAGCTGGCAGTATATGCCACACCTCCATACACACAAGCGAGCAGAGTTCAGATGTCCTCCCACTCTACCCCACGGGAGAGACCCTCTAAAAACCAGACCTCCCCTACTAGGGTGCCACAGCACTCTCCCACCAGGCATAAAACTGTATATACTCTTTACCTGCAAGTTGGAGTTCCTAGTATTCCCCTTCACTCTCACCCCGAGGTCTGGAGGCCTGTCCCCCACAGAGTCCAGATTCTTGGAGATTTTCTTGAGGGGTGTGGACGGGGTGCGGACTGTTACTGATCTGTGCTGATTTTCTGGCTTGGGAGTGGTGACAGGGGAGTGAGCTGAGAGGAGACCCAACTGGAAAGAAGGTCTCCTGAGGCACAAAACAGCAACCAGCTCCAGGAACAATAGCAGGAGACCTGAACCCCTGGGGATGTTTTGAGGAGACACTCCCAGTCTTCTGGGCAGCCAGGGGAAGTGGGCAGCTTCTCCGGTGGTAGCCACCGGCAGAGCGGACCGGCAACCAGGCATGTGAAGGATATGCCTGAGGCGGTACTGGCCAGGACAGAGCGCAGGGATTAGAATACTCGCAGAGTCAGCTGATAACCAGGGTGAGGCTGCCTTGCTTACCTTCAGACTAACCTGGCCCTCAGGGGATGAAAGCTGAGACAAAGGGCTAGAACTCACAGACTGAGTCAGACCTATTTGCAGCCCCAGTCTGATCAGGGAAAACAGCCTTGACAGAAATAAATTTTGCAAACTTGTTCTGTTTCAGCAGCAACATCAATCAGGGACAGGGCTGGAACTGAGTGAATCACCCCAGCCCCTATCAAGTACCCAGGTTGTCAGGCCTCACCTCCCTCTGCCAAACAGTGACAGGGAGTAGCAGACTGGTTGTGGAGCCACAGACCTCACTGTGACCCAGGCAGGCGCAAACCTCTGGAGCATCTACTCATTGGAGGAATCTAGATCACAACTGTTACCACCAACTGGATGTGACAGAGGGGCAAGGTGGGGAAGGAGGCATCAACCTTCCCAGACTAATCTACTTGCTGGGGTGGCACACTCCTGAGCTCACAGAGCACCAGAGTTAACTAGACTAAAGCTTCCAGCAGTTCCCTGCTATCTAGTTGCCAGAGACTTTTAAACTCTTCCATTTGAGAATGGTGGTGGCTAGGACAATTGATTGGGACCTCTTCAACTGGGCCAATCACCCGAGGACTTTCTAAAGTGGTACCCTGGGTGTGTGGTAGTGGGAAGGTTTGATTTGGCTTTTTTAATTGTTGCCTGTGGGGGGTGTGGTGACTTAACTGCTGGTATTCCTTCACAGCTCAGATTTCAATCCAGAGTAACAGATTCTCTAGGGTAAGACAAAGACCAGCTGAAAATAAGACAGAGCCCCACCACACCAAGAAGGTCCCCAGTTTCGCAAGCAGTAGCTCTCTATGA
>CAUYRH010026487.1:0-20941 GCA_963574655.1 Perodicticus potto
TTGACAATAAGAAGAGAGGCACTGAAAGAGAGAAACAGGAGAAATATAGGTGTGTAGTAGGGTACTAGGGCCCAACCCTAGAGACCCCCTATCTCTGGGGGTGCTGGGTTGGGTGATTCCATTGAGGTCAATCGCTCTTAGCCAGCCAGCCCAGCCACAGTACCCGACCTCCACCAGGTAGAGAGGAAAGACAAAAATACTGTAAATCAAACCAAAATAAAAAAACAAAAACCATTATGAGATAGAAATGGGGGTGGGGAATAATAGGGACAAAAACACTAGCAAAAATAAAATTCTATTCGTTGAAGAAGGCAAAAATGGAAGATTGTATTTAAACTAGAATGGTGGGGGAAAAAAAGAAAAAAAATGCCAAGGAAAAAATGTTGAAATTAAAACAAAAAACAAAAACCCCACAACCAATGAACCAAACAGTATATACATCACTTGCTAAATATTGACCGGGCAACAGGTGATCTTCTGAGGTATGAGAAGATAATCTCAATGTTGATACAGCCGTATGAGATGGGGACTCCAGGCCTCTGCTGATTACTCAGACCCTGCAGGGATGGGAGCCCAAACAACTCCTCAGCCCACTCAAAATATACTCCAAGGCATAAACCTTGGCCAAGCAGAAGCTTTCCAGGGAAAGCACTTATGCCCGGGATGATGTGGCTGCCTCCTTATCCAGTGCACCAAATCCATTCTCCCCCTATGTCCCTGAGGGCCACGGCTGTCAATCTTCCAAACACTTGGATCTCTGCACTTGCTCAGCGTCTCAATCCCTGCTCTGTGCAGCTCAGTCACTAGATTACTTGCCCAAAGTCTCCCTGCTGATCCCCCTGGTGCTGCAACACGCAGGGGCAGCCCACAACTGAACACCTTAGCTCCTTTGCTGCTCAGCGGCTCAGTCTGGGGCCCGAGACTATGCCCAAAGTCATCCACACACTGGCCCGAGATCTCCCAAGGCAGTTCAATTGAGTGTTTAAGTCCAAAAACCACATCAGCCCCCAGGTAAGGCTTTTCCTGCTTGTAATCTCACCGTTGCTGTGGTTATTACAGCTTCAGGCAGCCTCCAACAGAACAAACGCACACACCACTTGCCAGTTTTCCACCGCTTCTGTCCTTGTGGGGTCCAGAAGTCTCTCACTGACCTCCTGTATCACAGAAGGGAAGCCTCTGGGTGAAACCCACCAGCCAGAGATGCCTGGGGTCCTCTCTCCCCACTCTCACTGTGCCTGGCTGCACAGAAGCTGCTACTCGGCTGCTATCTTCCTCGCAAATCCCAGATAAAAATATTTTTTTTCCCAACAGGACAGATGAATGTACAACAAACAAATGAAAAAACGTTCATCATGCTAATCATCAGAGAAGTGCAATCCAAACCACTTTGAGATATTACCTAACCCCAGTGAAAACAGCCCACTTCACAAATCCCAAAGCTCCAGATGCTGGTGAGGGTGCAGAGAGAGGGGAGCACACTGATGCCCTGTTGGTGGGATTGTGAACTCGTATGACCTTTCACGAAAGTAGTATAGGTAATTCTCAGAGAACTAAAAGTAGACCATTTGACACAGTAATTCTATTACTAGATACCTACCCAGAAGGGGAAACAAAAAAAAAAACAAAACAAAAAACAGTTTTACTCTAAGGACATTTGCACTGCAGTGTTTACAGCGACTCAATTCCATGTGCAAAGATGTGGAAACATTCCAAGTGTCCATCAACCCATGAATGGATTAATAAACTGTGGTATATGTATACATGGAATACTATTCCATCATAAAAAATTGAAGGCTTTGCACATTATGTACTTATCTGGATGGATTTGGAGAACATTTTCCTAAATCAAGTATCTCAAGAAAGGAAAAGCGTGCAGCGCCTGTGGCTCAGGGAGTAGGGTGCTGCCCCATATACTGAGGGTGCCAGGCTCGAACCCAGCCCCAGCCAAACTGCAACAAAAAATAGCTGGGCCTTGTGGCAGGCACCTGTAGTCCTAGCTACTCAGGAGGCTGAGGCAAGAGAATGGCCTAAGCTCAGGAGCTGGAGGTTGCTGTGAGCTGTGTGACGCCACGGCACTCTACTGAGGGAGACAAAATGAAACTGTCTCTAAAAAAAAAAAAGAAAGAAAAGAATGGAAAAGCAAGTATCCTATGTACTCAGTACTAATCTGAAAATAGTAGACCAACAAGGCCCACACAGGAGAAAAACACAATTAAATCTAGAGGGTAGGAGGAAGACAGGGCTTGATTAATTTCTACTCATCAATTACAATGTAGGGGTGTATAACATACATTTTGGGTAAAGGACTCAGCAACAACTCGGACTTTGGACTTTACCTAACAAAGGTAAGTAATGAAACCTAAGGATATGCATACTAAATTGAATCCATTAAAAAATCATTGCAGATGATTACTGTGTTGGACAATGTTTAAATTTATTTCAATTTGATGTATTCAATGAAGCATAGTTTATCACAAATATTTAATAATGGATGGTCACATACTTATGACATATAGATTTTTCAGTTAATCAATTGGTGACAATTGATTCCTTATTATTTCATGGAAACATATTCTTCACTTGCCTTCACTTAAAAAAAACTCCCGATTTTTGCATCTTAATGATTAGTGTCCTTCATTATTTCAGCCCATTTCCACTAATTGTAATATTTTCTGTCTCTCTCTCTCTCTCTCTCTCTCTCTCTCTCTCACACACACACACACACACACACACACACACACACATCTAGTACTGGGGTTTCTACTTCTCCCCTGAACTCCCATTTTTATGTTTAATTCCACCCGAATATGTAATGAGCATTTCAAACTTAGAAATGACACTTCTAATGTCTTAGAAATAGACAAATGTACTGATCTTGCCTTCAACTTTTCTCCTACCACAGTTTTTCCCACATATATAAGAGAATACACCATTCTTCTTTAGACTCAAGGCAGATGTCTTGGAAACTACTTTGACTCTTTTCTTTTTCTCAAATCTCATAATTAATTAATCAACAATTGCTTTCAGCTGTATCTTCAAAACATTACAAGCATATAGGTATGAATGAGTCTTTGACTCACCATGATTCACCATGATCATCTATCTGTAATAGCTGGTCTTGGCCTTGCACTCACCTGTCTAGTGTCTGCTTTGGAGACAGCAGCCGGAGTAATCCAATTAAGCTGTAGGTCAGGTCTGCTCATTTATCTACCCAAACCTTCCACTGGTTTCTCATCTCTATCAGAGTTAAAACCCAGGTCCTCACATTGGCTTCCAAACTCCTGTGTGTTCGAGGCCCCTGTCACCTCTGTCGGTCATCCTTGCTACTCTCCTTTAGATTATTCCACTTCAGCTAAACTAGACTCTTTGCTGTTCCTCCAATTGGAAAGGCTTCTTACTGCATTAAGGCCTTTCCCTTAAACACCATCCTATTTGGAGTAGTCCTCTCCAAGTATATGCGTGTTTTACCTTTTTCAGTTTTAATTTCTCACAGACACCTTAACTAATTATCTCGTTACATTTAAAATGAAACTAGCCTCCTCAAATCCAGCAATGTCTATAAATAACTAAATCTTGAGTATACTTTATTACACTCTTGCTCTTTGTCATACACAGGATTTCTTTCATTCATTTTTTCACGTATTTCTTTCTTAATTTATTTATTTTTTATGACTTCTAAATAGACTCTAAGCTCAAAAACAACAGGTACTTTTGTCTGTTTGCTTCACTGTGATATACAAAGTACCAAGAACAGTGTTTAATACATGCTAGGTTAACTAATATTTATTGACTAAACTAGTGAAACTTATTACATATATGTTCTAATTATAGAAATGAAATAAATTTTCTCTGTATCGTATCAGAGACCACTACATATATTGCTACCTATATGACCATTTTGTTTCGGTTTGGTTTTCTCCTGACTGCACTCTGTCTGAGAGAACTAGCTGCTTTATTTATTTTCATGTCTTCACTAAAATAGTGGGCAACATTATTGGAATTTAATATAGATTTAATTTTAAAACACATGTTACCAGATATAAACAGTGAACAAAGTCATTTTGAGAGAACTGAAGGTTTCACTTGGTATTTTCCTTCAACTACTGAGGCAAGATAGCTATGAGAAGTAAGCATATAGCTAGATGTAAAATGTCAAATTCACAGATTTGTCCTACACTTTTTTTTTTTTTTTTTTTTTTTTGCCACTTGTCTTTCCTTTCTATTCCTTAGCTGTAGGTTTAGGAGAGAGCAACATATATCATGATTGACACATTTCTACTTTTCTTTTCTTTTATTTTTAATTTTAAGTAAATTTATTTCAGGTTAACATGAGGATCCAAGCAACCAGGTCGAAAATATCTGATTTTGTTAGGTAGAGTCAACTGACCCCAACAAGGTGAGCCCACAGTTCTACTTTTCAAGGGGACCTCTGCCTAATCTGTTGGATAGCCTTAGCACCACTGGGTATCACTCTCTTTGTTGAATAATACTAATGTTTCTATTGTATTGCTGATTCTGCCAGCAAGACCGTTGTTAGAGGAAACAGTATATCTTCCTCTGGGTACAGAAGATTCTTGGTGTGTATGAGTATGTTTGCTAGAGACCACTTACACATTCTTGGCCCTGAAGCTCAGAAAGTGCCACACCTAATGCCCATTGACCGATGAGTTGAGGAATAATGCCTCTTTCCTCTTTTTGGTATGTGCTGTTATGCTCTGGTATCTCCTGTCTTAAAGAAAGCAGTTTTTCAGATGTAGTTATTTCCCATTTACAATCAATCACAAGGAGCTGAATCTGGCTAGTAAGTGAAAAATGAGTGAAAACGTCACACTACCTATTCCAGGTATATGTATGTGGATGAATTTGTCCTGTCCAGTAGAAAGTTCCCTGAATTTTTTTCCTCAGAAAGTAGCAAAATTGCATCATTTGCTCATTAAACACAACTGACCAATTTTAACTTTTGCAGTGGATACCAATTAGGCCAATCTGGATTTCTGACCCCAATTTATAAACTATGTTTAATAATCCCTCTTATAAATGTCAAAATTGCTTTGTGAAATCAGTTTCACAAGTGGTATCTGCATTTCAAAGCTTGTTTGATGTTCTGATAATTGACAACTCTTGGGTAACTATTTAGTGATAGAATATAATCTGAGTTTCACATATATATATATAAAAATGTATATATAAATAATGAATTATATTCATATATAGTTTCATTATTCTGTCACAAAAACTGTAAGAGACAATTCAAGGTAAAAAAACTGAAAGTGACAACAAATAATGCCAGAGTAACCACTTAATTCCAACATTTGACTTTAAAATTTCTTCTCAGTCTTGGTTTTGAATGATATAAAGATAGATAAATATAAAGTACTAGGAATGTACACGTGGTAATCTAAAATGTTTATTAACGTGCCACACTAGCATTTCTGCACAAAAAGTAGTTTTTCTATAGTTTAATTCCTAATAATGATAATTTTCAAAAAACTAAGAATTCATGAAGCACATAGCAGAGCATTCTACCATCATCAGAACTGCCTGTTCTTCATAAAAAATCAGTACACCTTTCACACAGGGGTACTGGACACGTAACAAGGGGAGCTCCTGAGAGCTGGAGATGAGGGCAGGCAAATTAGGACTGATATTAGGAGCTTACGACCAAAGAGAACCAATGAGACATTGGACAGGATAAAATTAAAAGCAATCCAGAAGTACTGACAGAGACGAAGATCCAAACATGAGAAAATGATGGATAAACCTAGAATAAAAATTCACCTTTCAGATGTGAAATAAGCAATTGGAGTAATAGGAGAAATTCTCTGAGGCTGCAGCCACAGCTGCTTGTTCACGGCCCCACAAAACTCTACCAGGAGACTCGTTAAAAAGCATGGTTCTCCATAGTTTTAGCAACTTAATACAGGCACATAAAAATTGTTTTTGATTGTAATTGTTCCTTTAGAGCCTGAATTATGGCTGCACCAAAACAAGATGAATTCCCTAACTTAATCAGAAAATAAGTCCATGAGCATGTGTTAGAAATATTGAACTAAGTTAAATTAATGAGGAAATCAGACAAATCACAATAGGTCCTTTCTTTGTAAATGACTTTTCTCTATGCCAGCTGAAATTCTCAGAATCTTTAACACTTATTTCTCCCCAACTTAAAATTACTCATCTAAGGTAAGTGACATATGCCTATATTTATACAAAATTTTAAAATATTTAATATTTTAATCTTATTCTTCAAGTATTCTGATCACTATTCTAGATCAGGTGTGCCCCATATATACGTGAACCCGCATTTGACTGCAGTGTCATTTATATAATTCTCCATCCTTCATTGAGAACCTTCAATGTCTGCTCATTCACCAAACCCTGAAGCCTGTATTCCAACATCCAGGCCCTTCACCACCAAATCCCTGTTAATATTTACATTTTCAGACTAATCTGCCCATAATTTGCCCCAAATACACTCCATCTGTAGCAAGTTTTTTTTAATTACAATTTGAAATTACATATCCTTTTGCACCTACAATTTTGAGCAACCACATATTAATTAATCAATTCATGGTGCCTTTACGTATTTTAATTTTTTGTAGCAAAAATTTGCATTTGAAAAATTTATAACATAAAATTTGCATTTCAACCTTTTGAGTACAATTCAATGGCATTAAAAAAGGAATTTTGTGCTATCAACACTACCGTCTATTTCCAAAATGTTTTCGTCATCATCCCAATCAGGAAATCCATAAACACTGAGCAATAATTTCCCATTCTCCCTCCCCATTTCCTTTGGTAAAACATAATCTACTTTTGTCTCTATGAATTTGCTTATTCTAAATAGTTTGTAAGAGTAGTATGGGCCAAATAACATTCCATTGATAAATATCACCTATAATTACACATTCATCTGTCATTTCCATCATTTGGCTATTGTGACCATTGTTGCCAAGAACATGGATATATACATGGTATATCTCTCTGGGAAACTTCATTAAATTCTTTTGATATATATAGAGAAGGAGAATTGCTGAATCATAAAAAATCTGTATTAATATTTTGAGAAGTACTGTACCATTTTCCATAGTCATTAAACCCCTTTATATTCCCAAGAATAATTCAGAGTTTCCAAAAAGAACTCTACTTTCTATTCTTTGGGTATAAACTTAGGAATGGAACTGCTGGATCATATGTTTAGTCTACAATTAGCCTATGAGGAACTTCCAAACTATTTTACACAAGGATTAAACTATTGTATATCATCACTGACAATGTATTAAGCTCTAGTATGCCCTTCTCCATATATTTGCCAAAACTTAGTATTTTCTATTTTAAGTTGTTATAGCCATCTTAGGAAGTGTGCACTGATTTCTCTTTATGGCTTTGATTTTCATTCCTTAATGACTAATGATGTTATGATGTTGACCATGTCTTTTTATACTTATTATATGTTTACCTGTTTTTTGTTTTTTGGACAAATATCTATCCAAGACCTTTGCCTATGTTTTATTGTCTTTTTTTTTTCATGAATTGTAGAAGTGCTTTGCAATAGTAGGCAGGAGTTAAATCCTTAACAAGCACAACAAAATTTTTAAATTTTTTCATTCCTTCTATAGTTTTTGTTTTTACTTCGTTAATGTTCCCTGATGTACAAAAGTCTATAATTTTTTTTTTTTTTTTAGCTGGAGCTGGGTTTGAACTTGCCACCTCCAGCATTTGGTACTGGCGCCCTACTCCTTTGAGCCACAGGTACCACCCAAAAGCCTACAATTTTGATGTAGCTCAATTTACTTATCTTTACCTTTGTTGCTTTTACTTTTGGTGTCATATCAAGTAACATATTGCCTAATTCAAAGATTTGAAGACTTATGCCTATGTTTTCTTCTAAGAGTTTTATGATTTTAGCTCATACATTCATAATTGTCCTACTTTAGTTTATTTTTGTATAAAATGTGAAGTTGAAGTCCATTTTTATTCTTTCACACATGCAAATCCAGTTGCCTCAGAACTGTTTGTTTAGGAGACATTTTTTTTTTTTTTTCTCACTAGGTGCACTTGGAAACCTTTTATAAAATGAAGGGGACATGAATGTAAGGGCTCATTTCAAGGCTGTCAATTCTATTCTATTGGATTATATATTTAATCTTTTGCCAGTTGCTCATTGTTTTAATTAATATAGCTTCAGAATAAAGTTTGAAATAAAGAAGTAAGAACCCTCCTTGTTTATTTTTTTTTCAGGATTGTTTTGGCTATTAGAGGCCCCTTTTGTTCCAAATCAATTTGACAACTGAGTTTTTCATTCTTTCCATTTAATCAAGTGTTCTTTCATTTCTTTCTGCAATATTTTATACTTCTCAGTAGTACCAGAGCAATGCTAGCCTCATGGAATGAGTTAGGTTGTGTTTTCTCCTGTTATATTTTATGCAAGAGTTTCAGAAGAGTTTTAGCTTAAAAGTCTAATAGATTTCACAGTGAAATCTGCTAATCCTGAAAGTTTCTTTACTGAGAGGTTTTGTTTATTAATTCAGTATTTTATTAGAGATATATGGGTCTCTGTTTTTTGAGTCACACTAGACAACTTAGTGTTTTTAAGATTTTTGTTCCATTTAATTTAGATTATCTAATTGTTGGCACATAACTATTAAAATATATTCTTATAACACTTTTTATTTCTACAAAGTATACAGTTATTTACCACTTTAATTTCTAATTTAGATACTTGTGTTTTTTTCTTTTTCATTTGGTTTGTCAGTTTGGCTAAAGGCTTGCCAAATGTTTTAATCTCTTAAAGCAGCGATTCTCAACCTGTGGGTCACAACCCCTTTGGGTTTGAATGACCCTTTCACAGAGGTCACCTAAGACCATTGGAAAGCACATATTCCCGATGGTCTTAGAAACTGAGACACAGCTCCTCTATCTGTCTCCAGGAGGGTCCGCCCACATGTAGATATGCCCACATATGAGTACCTGGCGTGATAACATCATCGGGCCAACCCCATCCCATACACCCCATACAAATACAGGTGTATGTGACAGGGTTTGCGCCATAATGTACTTATGTAGACCAGTCACACGTGTGTAGAGAGCAGCTACTGTGTAGAAAGCATGTTTCAAGACAAAATTTCATTTATTTGGAATAAGAAATAAATATTTTACAATATATAATTACATATTATTTTTGTGATTAATAACTATGCTTTAATTATGTTCAATTTGTAACAATGAAAATATATCCTGCATATCAGGTATTTACATTACAATTCATAACAGTAGCAAAATTACAGTTATGAAATAGCAACGAAACTAATTTTATGGTTGGGGGTCACCACACATGAGGAACTGTATTAAAGGGTCACCGCATTAGGAAAGTTGAGAACCACTCTCTTAAAGGAACCAATGTTGGTATTTTTCCTATATTTTGTTCAGTTCTTTATTATATATCCATTGTAATATTATTTCCATTTTTGACAGCTTTGGATTTAATTTGCTTTTTGTTTCTGTTTCCTCAAGGTATGAGATTTGGGTATTAAATCAAGAATGTAGACATCTACACCTATGTTTTCATCTGAGCACTGCTTTCTCTGCATTTAACAACTAGATATGCTGTGTTTTTGTTTATTAAATTGTTTTTTAATTCCCCTCATGATTTCTTTTTCTACATATTGGTTCTTTTAGACTATGTTGATTAATTTTCACATGTTTGTTAATTTAAAATTTTTCCCTATGTTATTCTTGTCCTAGTTTGTTATGTTATTATCAGAAAAAATACTTTGTGCAACTTCAGTCTTTTTAAGTTTATTTAGATTTGTGCCTAACATATGGTCTAGTCTGGAAACAGGTGATTCATCTTGAAGAACTTTATATGCACTCCACAAAACAAGTCTTCTGCTCCTGTTGTAGGGTGGAGTGCTCTCTATGTGTTTGTCAGGTCCAATTGGTTTATAGCATTGTTTCAATCTTGTATTTTCTTACTGACCATTTGTTTTCTTCCATCTTTCTATTTATCATTAAATTTGGCATATTGAAATCTTCAACTATTATTTTTACAATTCTCTATTTTCTTATTTTAGTCTTTGCTAGATATATTTTGATGTTCTGCTGTTTAATACATGTATGCTATAATTGTTATGTTCCAATGACATTGATTACAGAGAAAGAAAAATTTCTAAAAATCTCATGGTACTATAAGAGACCTTAAATAAACAAAGCAATCATGACCAAAAAAAAAAACAAACAAAAAAAAAGCGAGATGTAGCACATTACTTTATCTCGAAATATGCTACAACACTTTAATAATCCAGACAACCTGGTAAAGTCAAAAAGAACATATAGACTAATAAAACTGATAAATATACCAGAAATAAATAAATGGATTTATTGTCAATTGATATTCAATAACGATCCCAAGAACATACAATGGGGAATGAATAGTATTTTTAATAAATAATGTTGGAAAAACTAGATATCTATATTCAGAAAAAGAAAATTGAATGCTTATCCTACAACATATTTAAAAATCAACTCAAGTGCCTCTATGGAAAGAAGTATGAGCATCTTCAAAGAACTAAAAGTAGATCTTACATTTGATCGCCCAATCTCATTCCTATGTATTGACCCAGAAGAAAAAAAAAATGATTTTACCATTAAGACATTTGCACTAGAATGTACATTGCAGCTCAATTCACAATCAAGATGTGGCATCAACCCAAGTGCCCATCAGCACATGAATGGATTAACAAACTATGGTATATGTATACTGTGGAAAACTACTCCACAAAAAGGATGGAGACTTATATCTTTTGTATTTACCTGGATGGAGTTGAGAACATTCTTCTTAGTAAAGTATCACAAAAATGGAAAAGCAAGTATCCAATGTACTCAATACTAATATGAGACGAATAGATAAAAAACTATATACACACAGGAGAAAAAAACACATTAAATTCAAGTGGGAGGGAGGGAAGAGAAGGGAAAGGGAAGGGGAGAAGGGAGAGGGATTGATAAATTCTTACCTAATGGGCACAATGGAAGGGTATGCAGCACCTCCTGGGTGAAGAGCTCAACTGAAACTTGAACTTTGCCTAACAAATGCAAACAATGTTACCTAATCATTTATACCCTCAATTAATCTGAAAATTTTGAAAATTCATTACACTCCTTCTCTAAAGTCCTGAAATAATAAAAAACAAGTCTTCCATGACAATAAAAAAAATGAAAATCAACTCACATGGATTAAAGACTACAATATTAGAACTAAAATTGTACAACCAGAGAAAGAAGATGTAGGATAAAAAAAATTTGACATTGATTTTGCCAAAGATTTTTTATTTGGCCAAAAGCTCCACAGTCAACAAAAAGAAAAATAAATATTACATCAAACTAAAAAGCTTAACAGGAAAAGAAACGATCAACAGAATGAAGAGACAACATAGAAAATGGGAAAAATATTTGCAAACCATACATCTGATAAGGGTTAGTATTCAAAATGTATAAGAAACTCAAAAAACTCAGGAAAAACAAATAGCTTTTGTAAAAGAATGGGCACCAGATCTGAATATACACTTCTTCAGAAAAGACATCCAAATGTTCAACAGATATATGAAAAAGTGCTCAGCATCATTAAATATCAGAGAAATGCAAATTAAGAGCACCATGAGCTATCATCTCAAAAATGGCTATTATCAGAAAGACAAAAGATAACAACACTTGGCTAAGTCATACAGAAAAAAGACCCAGATACACAGTTGGTAAAAATGTAAATTAATATAGCTGTGATGGAAAACAGTATGAAAGTTTTTGAAAAAAATTAAAGATAGAACTATCATATGATCCAGCAGACTCACTTCTGGATATATAGCCAAAGGAAATAAAATCAGTGTGTTGAAGAGATATCTACACTTCCATGTTGATTGCTGCATCATTCACAATAGCCAAGATAATAAAACAATTCAAATGTCCAACATCACACAAATAAAGAGAATGTGAGACGTGTGCGCTTGGGCGTGCACATGCGCCCACACATGAGTAACATTTAGTCATGTATGAGAAAGAAATTATCCATTTGTGACAAGATGAAAATATTTGAAGTACATTATGCTAAACCAAACTTCTCAGGCATTGAAAGACAAATACTGTATGAAAAACTGTCTATTTTCTAGAAGCCGTGGATAGAATGGTGTTTGTCAGGAAACTGGGTACTGGGGCAGAAAAGGGACCATGTTGGTTATAGGGTAAAAAGTTTTAGTTGGAAAGGACAAATAAATTCTGGGTATTTATTGTATAGCATGGTCATTGGTTAATAAATACATATTGTATACTTGAAAATTGGTAAGACAGTAGATCATAAATATTTTCACCAAATAAATAAATAAAAAGTAAAAAATAAATAAATATTTTCACTACAAAAACATGGTGTGTGTGTGAGATGATGGACACATTAATAAGCTAGATGTAATCATTTCAAAATTTATATGTATATTAAAACATCACACTGTACACCATCAATATACAAAATTACACTTTAATAAAGCTGAATAGTCATATTTTCTTATTGAATTGACATGTTTTCAAACTATAATGTGTTGTCATTTCTAACAGTTTTGATTGAAGGTCTATTTTGTCTACTAACAGTGGAGTCTCTTAAACTCTCATCTTTTGTTACACCATGTATGAACTATTTCTCCATACTTTTGCTTTCATTTATATATTTCTATTTATATATTTCTTATGGATGGCACACAGTCTGATCTTATCTTTTTTAACCATTCTGACAAATTGAACCTGTTAAAGAGAGAGGTTAAGCCATTGCCTTCAGACTAATTACTGATAAGGAAGAGCATCATTTGGCAGTTTTGTTTTGTTTTCTGTGTGTCTTTTACCTTTTTTGTTAATTATTTCTTTCTTTCCTGTGCCATTGCTTCTTTAATATTTAGTTGATTTCATATAGTGAACCATTTTAATTCTATTCTCATTTCCATGAGAATTCTCAGTTCCATTCGCGTGCGCGCGCGCGCACACACACACACACACACACACACACACACACACACACTATCTCCCTCTCCCTTTAATTAAACGTAGAGTTTAGCAAAATGGGTTAATGTAATTATATTTACATCATATAATGATGTATATAATATATTACATATAAATTGATATATAAATCATTACATATACAATTGCGTGCAGTCTTATTTTTAGTTTCTTGGGAAACCTCCACACATTTTTTCGTAGTGGCTGTATTAATTTACATTTCACCAACAGCATACAGGGGTTCCTCGTTCCTTGCCAGCATTTGTTATGACTTGTTTTTTTTTTTGATAAAACTACTTTAACTGGGGTTAGATGTTATTTCATAATAGCATTGACTTATATTTCCCTGATGGGTTATTTTATATACCTGTTTGCCACATTTATATGTATTCTTTTGAAAATGTCTATTCAGATATTACACTTATTTTTAACTAGATCATTTTTTTTTTTTTTTTTTTTTGCTACCAAGTAGTTTGAGCTCCGTATGTATTCTGGATATTAATCTTGTGTCTACCATATAATCCAGAAATTCCAATACTGGGCATAATATAACCAAAAGAAAGGGTACTAACACATAGAACAAAGAGATCTTAAAAGAGAAATGGGACACCAAGAGGACGGTGGATAACAGGGGTGAGGGGTAAAATTTACCCTATAGTGTATGATGAACACTATTCTTTTGATGGACACACTAAAAGCCCCAACTTAAACATTTTATAAGATATGTGTGTAACAGAAGCATTTTCACCACCCCCCTAATACTTTTGGGGAAAAAGCTAACCATAAATAAATAAAATAAAAAAGAAAGGATACCAATATATCAAAAAGATATCTGCACTTTCATGTTTATTGTAGTACGATTCTAAGAATTAATATATGGAATCGACCTCAGTGCTCATCAACAGATGAATAGATAAAGAAAATGTAGCATAAATACACAACAAAGTATTACTCAGACATAAAAAAATAAAGAAATCTTGTCATGGAAAGCAAAATGGATGGAACTGGGGTCATTGTGTTAAGAAACATGAGCTAAACACAGAAAGATGCCTTTTCATTGATATTTTGAAGCTAAAAATGTGAACCTCATGAAGATAGTGAGTAGAGTAGACTGATAGTTACCAGAAGCCAATAAGAGCAGAGGGAGTGAGGAACACAGAGACGTTATTAATGTGTACAAACATATGTTTGACAGAGGAAATAAAAGGTAATAGTAGATAGACCAGTAGGGTGAGTGTAGCTTTCAATAATCTAGTGCATTTCAAAATACTTATAGGGAAATAAATCAAATATTTCTGGCATAAAGAAAAGACAAGAATTTACAGTGATAAAAATCCTAAGTGTAATGCTTTGACCTTTACAAATTATATGAAATTATTAAATTATCACACGTAACCCAAAACTATGTGTATCTATTATGCATCAATTAAATAAACACATAGGAAAAAAGTGCATGTATTAAATAAATTATACATATATATAATAAACATATATATGTAATTATACATACACAAATATAATTTGTGAGCAATTTCAGTTTTACAAAAATCTTTAGCAGAACAGACCAAGAGTTTTCACATGCTCCTTCACCCTCAGCCCAGTTTCCTCTATTATAAACACCTTCCATCAGGATGGTAACCATTTTTGTCATTTATGCACCAATATTGATACATCATTCTTTACAAAAGTCTATAGTTTACATCCTAAAAGGCACATCATCACACAAAGAAGTCTTCAGTGTATAGAACATAAGATAGTAAAGATGTGTGGGAAAATGATGGAGGGAAAAAAATGAAGAAGCTCACATTTAATAAAAACCTACTAAGAGCGGATTACTGGTAAAGATATTTCCTTATTGTCAGATAAAAATCAAAAATATAAAGTAGAGAAGTTATACGAAAGAGAAAAAAAAGATTCATGCATTAAATTAAATCTCTAATTAATCTTATATCTGGAAATGAAGAACTTTTGGCCCTTGAAATACTATCAAGGCTAAGAGAGAATTCTAAATTCCTTGAGTCCTCAAGGAGAATCCCACTTGGTGAGACAACTGCAATGTAATTAAATCATGTTTCATTATTTAGATTTGCCAACTAAAAGGCGTAGTACAAGGAAATGTTAAGCTTATGAAATAAAGATTATGAAAACAATAATGTTAACTTCCTTATTGAATTATAGAGATTTTATTTGTAAGAATAATTTTCAGATACAGATATAGCTAAGGAAAATTTTTTATGGAATCTTTTTACAAGATTCACTCTTGTAGAAGTTATTCTGTATAAGCAAGTAGTCACATTATATCAAGGGTGCTAAATTAAGACCAGCAAAGAAAAGAAGAAAGAGGGAAAGTGAAATATATCATACTTTCTGGCAGGTAGAAGTTATTTTATATATTACAGGCTCTTATGTGAGTAGAAAGAAGAGAAGATTTTGAAATAAGAATGTGAGGTGCAAAGAAACGCTGAGATTAATTAACATTTTCAATTCTTGGTAACAGATGACCTGATTCTATCTGGGCCAGGATAAGAAAAGTTCTTCTTTGGACTAAGTTTATTTAAAACATAATTAAAAGAAGGCTCACTTAAGCCAGAGGCTTGCAAGTTTTGTGACGTAAACTGATAGACAGATTTTAACCCTTAATACATCTAACTACAGTGCAAGACATAAATTGTTCTTCAGAAAATTGGTATACATTTAACTTCTGATGGAAATGAGTGTGCATTCAGCCAATCTGTAGTATCTGCCATTGTCAATGTCTAGGTGACTTTGAATAGATATTCAGTTTTCTTCACTTTCTAAGACAGGAAAGTCTAAAAAAGCTCCTTCTTCAAAGACTAGAATTGACAGATTTAATAATAATAACTTTTCTTATATATTCCTCCTATATCTGATTAAGCTATATATTTTTATATTTCATTGATGAATCTGATTTCTACTGCAATGTTTAAGACTTTTAATATAGACAATTATAAAAATGATACTTCCCTCAACTTTTTAAAGTTATTCAGATTTTTTTGCTAAAGGTCCATTAGCAATGGAAGGGCAATTGGGGGTTATTCTAATTTTTTCTGTGCTTAGAAAAATAGAAATTCTTAATCTCTTGAAATTATTTTCAAAATTCTTATAAAATATTTTGAGTTAGAGGTATTCATTTCCTGCCTATTTATATCATTGTTGCTTTTATAAATTTTAAGAATTTCCTGAGCAACCAGGCATTATAATTTCTTTAAGCTTTTTAATAGTAAAAAAAAAGTACATGTGATCAATGTAGAAAAATTCAAAACATTAGAATAGAAAGGAATGTAATAGCTATGTCCTCTCCAATGACAGGCAAAAGTAATTACTGTGACATATACATTTATTCCTTAAAGAATCAAGAACATGCCTGAGTATATTAAAATGTAAACCAGCTTGGTCTATGATATTCTGAATAGTGGCTAATCACATGATCTTATGTTTGCAAATCAATTTCTCCAAACTATTTCTAGACACTAAATTCATGCCTAATTATGTATGATTTAAGTATATGACAATTATAGAATTAAATATTTGTGCATGTATTTTGGATGGAGCTAAAATGTCATAAAAATGAATATGATGGTTTTAAAGTGTTCATTATTGTAAATTTATGCTCCAGAGGGTTTGTACCATTATCAGTTCTACTGTATCTGAGGATGCCAACATACTCCATTATATTTACTTTCACTTGCCGTAAATTTTTAACATTGAGCTTTTTGTCGCCTGCAATATTACTTGGTTGCCCTTGAGGAAAGATAAGAATTCTTGTGATCTGAAAAGATGATCGTCTTTCTCTTTTTCCGTGCTTACAGTTCTTTATCAATTTTATTTTTGAATTTAACAAAGACAACATTAAACAGTGGCAAACCTTGGCTGTTCTCGTTTTATTAGCAACTTTCCACTTCAGTTCAGATTGGTCTCTGCACGTTAAGTTCGAGGATTTACTGAAGTGTGGCTATCCTGCACCTACTTGGACGCTGAACACTAATCTGATGCTGATATTTTTAATTTCCTTCATGCCCTCCAGTCTCGGGTCCTTTTCTTTGCTGCCTTCTTTGTTCTCATTTTGATCTCAGACACTTTTTACCCACAGAGCTCAGAAACTTCTAGCTGCGTTATACATAACAAAGTTTTCCTTTGTGACCTTGCTTTAGAGCCATTTCACCTCCATGGATGTAAGAGTGTATTGAATTTGTCTTCTCCGCTTTGCTTATGTTGTCACTTGTCTGTTTGGAATTATTGAAACAACAGAAGGAAGTGCCAAGACTATTATTAGGAACAAAAACACTGCAGTACAGTAGTACTGTAAATAAAAATAGATTTATTTTTAAATCTAACTCAAAAAAAGTAATTTTTAGAATGTGATACAAGATCTTTGGACATTTTTAAAAAATATAATGCAAATATACTTCCAAAATTAAAGTTCAACCATATGGCTGTTATAGTCAAAAACAAAGCAAAACAAAATAAAACAAAACAAAACAAATAAAAACTCCAACAAGTACTTTAAGCCTCAATAAATTGTTCTGCAAGATGGGACTAAAAAATATCTAACAGAGCTGTGATGGTTAAAGAAGAGACTGTATTTTCTTTTCTCTTGTTTGGAAAGCTTCCTCTTACCTTTTTGGCAAGATTCTGCTCATTAGCTAGGTCCCAGTTGACTTAGCACTTTATTTGTAGAAAATTCCTCTGCACTTCAAGCAGAATTAATTGCTGCTGCCTCTGTGTTCCCACACCACCTATTCATAAGCATTTATCACATTATTAGCTACATTCCAGATTGCCCATAGCTAGCATCAAATTGTGATCTTTATTTTTTTAAGACAAGTAATAGCACCTACTTATCTTTAAAAATTAGCACCTTTCACTTTGCCTATCAGAGGAGTGAAAAGCATTCATTGAACTGATTTGGATTGAATTGTCTCCTCTGTAGAAAAAATCTAAGTAGGTGGTCATTTTCTGGCCAAAAACTTGATCACAACACTTTAATTCAGAGGTAAGGAATAAAACAACCTCAGTCATCAAGTCAATTGTCCAGCCCACCTGTCTGCTTACCCTGGGCAGGCTTACTGAGTAGACCAGAATATTAAGGTCAGGTTTTTAGATGAGGTATGCTCTATACCAGTGGTGTTTGCCCTTCTTCAACTCAACTTTGTTTCTTGGACATTCTACAGACCAGGCGGTCCTCAAACTACAGCCTGTGGGCCACATGCGGCCAGCCAAGGACATTTATCCAGCCTGCTAGGTGTTTTTCCCACAACTGCCTGTCCTGCTTAGCTGCAGAATAGTTCCAGGCCCACATAGCGCATGTGTGGAATGTGCGCCAACTCTCCGACTCCACCCCTTCTCGGGTGTGTTTTGCCGTCATGCTTAGCAACCCACTCCAGGCCCGCAGTGCCATGTGTGGAATGTGCCCCACACTCTCCCAGTCCCCTCCTACTCTCCCACTCCCCTCCTTTTCTCTGTCTCTCAACTCTTCCTCTTAGTCTCTGGTGTGATCAGAGGAGTCACCAGGTTGCCTGTGCAGAGCCTGCTGCTACCTTAGGACCAAGATAAGAACAAGTTAGGATTTTTTCTTTTTTAAGTTAAGAGGTCTATTTTTTTTTTTTTTTTTTATTTTGCAGTTAGTAGGGCCTTTTTTTTTGCAGTTAAGGGGGGTCTTTTTTTCAGGTAGGGGGCGCCTTTTTTTGAAGTTAGAAGAATCTTTTATTTTTGGAGTTTTTAGGAGAGCCTTTTTTTTTTTAAGTTGGTAGTTGGTTGGGGGTGGTTTTTGGGGGGGTTGCATCACAGTGATAACCCAAATAATCAGCACTCAGTGCTAATGCAAATTGTCAGTGCTCAGAGGTAATGCAAATGGTCAGAGCTCAGAGGTAATACAAATAGTCAGTGCTCAGTGTTAATGCAGATTGTTAGCGCTCAGTATTAATGCAAATTGTCAGCAGTCAGTGTTATCACATGGGGGTCCCAAACTGGTAATCTGCCTAGGGCCCCATGGGAACTTAATCCAGCTCTGCAGATAGTCGAGGAGTAGGAAATCCAGTTTAATTGAGAGTAAGTGCATTTATATTCTGATTGCTATTCAGTTTTGTATGATGTTGTATGTTGTGTGCTGTGTAATCCCTGGTTCACACTGTTGCAATTTCTGAGCAGTACAAGTTCAAATGTGTGGCTGAACTCGCATTGGATTCAGAAGAAAAGGCATACTTGCCATCTTTTTTCCTGCAGTGGAATCTGAATGCATGGGTCTTCTCACCCATGCGATCAGATTCCTGTGTGAGTTCACAGATCGCAGTACAGTTCGCACAGGGTAGTGTGAACTGGAAAAGTGGTGGAGGGATCAGCTCTGTAATCATGCCTGTTCCCGCACCACACCAGTGTGAGCTTGAGGTAAAAGCGAAGTTCCAATGGGCACTGCTGAATTCCATATGGGCACTGCTGAGGCTGAAATGATATAGACTGGCAAGGCTGCATTAGTGGACACTGATCAGACTGCATTGATGGACACTGATCAGACTGCCTTGATGGACACTGATCAGACTGCATTGATGGGCAGTACAGTCTATATGTCTCTGTGTGGGCAAAGTTATTGCTGGTATATTGTTTTTGGAGCGCTTTATATATATATTGGTATTTTGTAAATAGCAATTTGGAATCCCTAGGAAACAATGAAATCAAGAAAGAGAAAAATTGACTCGGAGTGTAGGATATTCAAAGAACAGTGGATTTATGATTACTTTTTCATGGAACAAGGAAAGAGCTGTGTGTTTGATATGCCAGAATATAGCGTCTGTGTTCAAAGAATACAATTTGCTTCAACACTATCAAACTCAACATAAAGATAAATATGATTGTTTGGTCGGAGAAGTGAGAAAAGATAAAATATTAAAACTGAAATATACATTGACTACTCAGCAAAATACTTTTGTGAAGCAGAAGCAGCTAAATACATCATCACTGCGAGCAAGTTTTCAAGTTGTCAAGCTAATAGCGTACACTGGCAGACCATTCATGGAGGGAGAATTTGTTAAAGAATGCCTTCTTTCTGTTGCTAAAGAGATGTGTCCAGAGAAGGCTGATTTATTTAGTACAGTGAGTATTTCAGGACCCTCAATTACACGAAGAAATGGGAGACAATTTGCATCAGCATTTGTGAAACTCCGCAAAAAAAACTTTCCTATTTTTTCTTGGCACTTGATGAAAGTAATGATGTTTGTGATTCTGCACAACTTCTAATCTTTATTCGTGGGACGAATGACAATTTTGAAGTCACAGAAGAGCTTGCTGCACTGCAAAGCATCAAAGGAACAACTATAGGAGAAGACATCTATGAAAAGTTTTGCCAAACTGTGAATAGTTTGGAGCTGGACTGGGCAAAACTAGCCAGTGTGACAACTGATGGTGCTCCTAGCATGATGGGGTCTAAGAAAGGAGTAATTGCTCACATTAACCAAGAGATGGACAAACATAATCATTCTCATCCAATAGCCATACACAGCCAACAAGTGCTGTGTAGTAAATCACTGAAGTGAACTCTGTTATGAAAACTGTGGTATCTTGTGTTAACTTCATTAGAGGTAATGCACTAAACCACAGACAATTTCAGGAATTTCTGTCTGAGCTAAATGTTGCCTGTGACGATGTCCCATACCACACAGAAGTCCGTTGGCTGAGTTGAGGGAGAGTTTTGAAACATTTCTATGACTCTATGACTTACTTCCACAGATTACAGCTTTTCTGCTATCAAAAAACAAAGTACCAGAGCTCAATGATGCAGAATGGAAATGGCACCTTGCCTTTCTGACAGATTTAACAGAGCTACTAAACAGTTTCAATGTGCAACTTCAAGGAAAGGGGAAGCTCATCTGTGATATGCAATCACATGTGAAAG
>CAUYRH010026497.1:0-34297 GCA_963574655.1 Perodicticus potto
ACACTGTACTCCAAGCCTGAATCATTGTACAGTTATGACTCAATAAAAAATAATTAAAAATTAAAAAAAATAAAAAATAAAAATTAAAAAAAAGAAAAAAGAAAAAAAAACAATGTTGAAGAGCAGAGGAGATAATGGGCAACCATGCCTGGTTCCTGATCTAAGTGGAAATCACTTCAATTTAATATTCATTAATATTCATTGAATATTCCATTCAATATGATATTGGCTGTGGGTTTGCTGTAGATGGCGTCTATTAGTTTAAGAAATGTCCCTTCTATACCAATTTTTGTAAGTGTTCTAATTATGAATGGATGCTAGATATTGTCAAAAGTTTTTTCTGCATCAATTGAGAGAATCATATGGTCTTTATTTTTTAATTTGTTTATGTGCTGAATTACATTTATAGATTTACATATATTGAGCCAGTCTTGAGCCCCTGGGATAAAGCCCACTTGGTCATGGTGTATAATTTGTTTGATGTGTTGCTGGATTCTGTTTGCTAGGATCTTGTTGGATATTGGTCTATAATATTCCTTTCTTGTTAAGTCTTTCCCTGGTTTAGGGATCAAGGTGATGTTTGCTTCATAGAATGTATTGGGTAGTATTCCTACTTTTTCTATCTTTTGGAAGAGGTTTAGTAATATAGGTACTAGTTCTTCTTTAAAGGTTTGGTAGAATTCTGACATGAAGCCATCTGGTCCCGGGATTTTCTTTTTAGGGAGATTTTGTATTGTTGATGCTATTTCAGAACTTGATATAGGCCTGTTCAAAATTTCCACTTGGTTCCGGCTAAGTCTTGGTAGGTAGTGTGCTTCCAAGTATTGGTCAATTTCCTTCAGATTTTCATATTTCTGAGAGTACAGTTTCTTGTAGTATTCATTGAGGACTTTTTGGATTTCTGAAGGGTCTGTTGTTATTTCGTCATTACCATTTCTGGTTGATGAAATTAGAGATTTTACTCTTTTTTTCCTGGTTAAGTTAGCCAAAGGTTTATCTATCTTATTGACCTTTTCAAAATACCAACTTTCTGATTTATTGATCTGTTCTATAATTCTTTTGTTTTCAATTTCATTTAATTATGCTCTAATTTTGGTTATTTCTTTTCTTCTGCTGGGTTTAGGGTTGGAAATTTCTTCCTTCTCCAGTTGCTTGAGATGTCCCATTAAGTTGGTAACTTCCTCCCTTTCTGTTTTCTTGAGGAAGGCATGCAGTGCTATAAATTTTCCTCTTAGGACTGGCTTTGCAGTATCCCCGAGGTTCTGATAATTCATGTCTTCATTGTCCTTTTGTTCCAGAAATTTGGTAATTTCCTTCTTAATCTCGTCTATGACCTATCTATCCTTCTGCCTAAGGTTATTTAGCTTCCATGTCTTTGTATGAGTTTGTGGATTCCTGTTATTGTTGAGTTCAACTTTTATTCCATGGTGGTCCGAGAAGATGCAAGGAATAATTTCTATTTTTTAAATTTGCTGAGGTTAGACTTGCGACCTAAGATGTGATCAATTTTGGAGTATGTTCCATGGGCTGATGAGAAGAATGTGTATTCAATTTAATTAGGATGAAATGTTCTGTAGATGTCTGTTAAATATAGTTGTTGAATGGTTAAGTTTAAATCTAAAATTTCTTTACTTAACTTCGTCTTAGAGGATCTCTCCAACACTGCTAAAGGTGTATTAAAATCTCCAACTACTATAGAGCTGGAGGAAATCAAGTTACTCATGTCAATTAGAGTTTTTCTTATAAATTGAGGTGCATTCTGGTAGGGTGCATAAATATTAATAATTGAAATCTCATCATATTGAGTATTACCTTTAACAAATATGAAATGTCCGTCTTTATCCTTCTTTACTTAGGTTGGTTTAAAGCCTATTATATCTGCAAATAAGATTGCACACCTGCTTTTTTCTGTTTTCCATTTGCCTGGAATATAGATGACCATCCCTTCACCTTGGGTCTAAATTTTTCTTTTAAGGGAAGATGAGATTCTTGTATGCAACAGATATCTAGCCTGAGTTTTTGTATCCAGTCAGCCAATCTATGCCTCTTTAGAGGACAATTTAAACCATTCACATTAATTGAAAATATTGATAAATATTTAGAAAATCTAGTGGACATTTTTAATACTTTCATCATTGTGGAAGTTGTAATTTGATAAAAAGTTTCTGGATGAATTTACGTTTGCGTTGGAGGATTATACTAGTCATTATGGACAGCTGTTTTGGTTATAGTAAATTTATTCAACATGTGGAAGTCATTAAAGTATTTAATTTCTCCATCATAAATGAAACTTAGTTTGGCTGGATGCAGGATCCTGGGTTGAAAGTTATTTTGTTTTAGGAGATTAAAAGTCGATGCCCATTCTCTACTAGCTTGAAACGTTTGATCAGAGAGATCTGCAGTTATTCTAATATTCTTCCCCTTGTAGGTTATCATTTTCTTGCATCTGGTTGCTTTCAAAATTTTCTCCTTCATATTTACTTTAGTGAACTTAATTATGATGTGCCTGGGGGATGTCTTATTCGGGTTGAGTTGTGCTGGGGTTTTGAAACTGTCTGCTATCTGAATTTCGGAATCTCTTGGCATGTCTGGAAAGTTCTCTTTCATAATTTCATGAATAAGAGATTCTGTGTCTTGTGAAGCCGCTTCATCACTTTCGGGGATCCGTATGAGGCGAATATTGGTTTTCTTCGAGTTATCTAAGAGCTCTCTGAGAGAGTGATCTGTTTTTGCCTTTCATTTCTCTTGCTCTTTGGAGGTTTGAGAGCATTCAAAAGCTTTGTCTTCCATGTCAGAAATCCTTTCTTCTGTTTGGTCCATTCTGTTACTGAGGGATTCTACTGAATTTCTCAGATCTTTAAGGGCTGAAACTTCATGTGCCAAAATCTTTGGTCATTTTGTCTTTGAATTCATTGAATTCTTCAGACATCTTTTGGGTCATCTTTTGAATTACTGCTTGAAATTCTAATTCCATCTTTTCCTCCATTCCATGGATCTTATTTGCAATCCAGATTCTGAATTGGATTTCAGACATCTCAGCCATTTGCTTATGCAGGAGATCTTGTGCTGTGCCTGCCTTGTCGTTACTTGGAGGGGTTGGTCTACTCTGATTATTCGTATTGCCAAAGTTTTTCCATTGATTCTGCCCCATGGTTGTTTTTCACTGCTGCGTCTGGCCCTTCAAATGGTGGGCACAGGGCCGTGCTGTTGTCTGGGAAGATTTTGGCCAGTGGCGGGCCTACAGAGAGGCCTGGTGGTCACCAGTGGGGTCACTCGAAGAAGGCTGGCATGTGGAGGCCCCATGGGTGCCAGGTGGAGGCCCACACAGTCGCTGGGAGTGACCCTGGCTGGGGGTCTGAGTGTCACGGGCAGAGTCCCTGGCAGAAAGCAGACCTACAGAAGCCCGGCAAGTGTGGGATGCAGTGCCAGGCAGTCGCTGGGGGAGTTCTGGCTGGGGGCTGGCCTATAAAGGCCTGGCGGTTGCCAGAGGAGTCCCTGGCATAAGGCTGGCCTGCAGAGGCCCCATGGGTGCCAGGTGGAGGCCTGCGCTGTTGTCGGGACTGTCCCTGGCCAGGGATGGGCCTGCAGGGGCTTTGCAGGTGTCAGGCGGAGGTCCATGCAATCGCCAGGGGAGTTACTGGCCGAGGACAGACCTGCAGAGGCCTGACAGTTGCCGGCAGAGTCTGTAGCAGACGGCGGGCCTACAGAAGCCCAGCAAGCACAGCGCACAGGACCAGGTGGTCGCCAGGGGAAATCCCTGCCCAGGGTGGGCCTGCAGAGGCCTGGCAGTTGCAGTCGGAGTTACAGGCAGAATGCAGGCCTGCGGAAACCCTGCATGCTCCGGCGCTGGGCTGCAAGGTTGCCAGGGCATTTACTGGCCAGGGGCAGGCCTGCAGGGGCCCTGTGGGTGCCAGGCAGAGTCCTGTGTGGTTGCCGGGGGTGTTCCTGGCTGGGGGCAGACCTACGGAGGCCTGGAAGTCACTGGTAGAGTCTCTAGCAGATGGCAGACCTGCGGAAGCCTGGCAAGCATGGGCGCAGAGCCAGGCAGTTGCCGGGGGAGTTCCTGGCTGTGGGCTGTCCTGCAGAGGACTGATGGTTGCAGGCAGAATTTCTGGCAGAAGGCATACCTGTGAAAGCCCTGCAGGCTTGGGGTACAGGGCCGCAAGTTTCCCAGGGGATTTACTGGCCAGGGGCAGACATGCAGGGGCCCTGCAGGTGCCAGGCAGAAGCCCACGCAGTTCCTGGGGGGAGTTCCTGGCCAAGGGCAGACCTGTAGAGGCCTGGCAGTCACCAGCAGAGTTTCCAGTAGACAGAGGGCCTGTGGAAGCCTGGCAAGCACAGGGTGCAGGGCCAGGAACTCGCCTGTGGCTTCCCTGGCTGGAGAGGAGGGAGGCTCACTGAAGCACCCCCCCCCCCGGAGTCTTTTCCCGGTGGGGCCCTTGTTCTGGCAGGCAGGGGTGAGGGCGCTGCTCAGGGACCTCCTCCCTCAGTCCCAGCGGGGGTTAAGCTTCTGGTTCACCAGGTAAGGGGGGAAGGGTGCACAGTAAGTTCAAAATGGTGGGGAAAACTTTAGTTCAGTTTTTCTGCCTAGCAATAGAGTTTTCAGAGTCACACCAGGATGCTCAGGGGAAGCACACCTCACTTCCCACAGCACTCTTCCGTGGGGTGAGACAAGAGGTCCACAGTTCACCGCTTGTCTGTAGAAAACCCGCAGGAGCAAAAGAGGAGAAAAAAAGAAAGGAAACAGAAAAGCTAGAAACTCAGAGCTTTCTTGTGGGAGGGGACGGACACTCTTCCTTTCAGATGAATTCTGTACCCAAAGCTTGCTTTTTTGGGGTTGCAGCCAGTCTCAGCAGAGGTGACCCACAGAAATCACTTCTCTCTCTTGGCTGGGCTCCCCGTATTCAGCTTAATTGCACAGTTTCTGGAAGTTATCTTCCCTTTTGGACAGGAGCCTTTTTCAGAAGCTGTTTCCAGTCAGCCATCTTGCTCCACCCCCCACAGAGTGATATTTTTAAAAGTACAATTCAGATAGTATCATTCTCCTATGTAAAAACTCTCAATGGCTTCCCATAATGGCTCTATGACTACTGTAAAGCATGGGTCTCACACTCAAATGCCTGGTGGGATTAGAGTGTGGATCTTAGACACCTGTTATGAGATCAGAGGGCTGCCTGTCAGAATTAGAGTGAGTGTGACCCATTTAAAGAGCACTCTTGCTGCTTATCTCCAATCATGTGTTGTCATTACAAATGTGAGCCCATATTTGCTAGAACTAATTTTTCCATATAACCTGAATATCTGTTTATGTGAAGTCTAATTCTGAAATATTGGATCAAATTGACAAAATATAGTCATAGTCTAATCCAAGTGAAAAGTATCCATCTACGTGACTGCTCTATCTACTGGCTGCCAGTTGGCCTCTCCTAGGATAGGACTTAGCCCAGTCTATACTCGGCATCAGCTAAAGTTGCCTTGTGACTGCTGATGTAAGGGTTAACAGTTGTAAGGAATGTAAATAGTGTTGTGAAAATTAAATGGCCATGTCCAAGGCATAAACTTATGTCTGGGCAGTCTTGAGAATAACATCAAGGGCTGAGAGTAGGAGATTAAGGCTGCAGAGTTCACTGGAACCTGCTGTGTGTCACAGCAGCAGAGAGAGGTCAATGGAGCTATAGATGCTTCAGTCACTCCCTGAAGGAACAACCCAACCTAATGATATTGCCTTTCCAGACCCTCACTTCAGTACTTAGCATATATGGTCTCTAACCTAGATAATTTCGTCTTCTATATTTGTGTATGAAGTGGCACTAGAATGCAGAAGGGGTAATAACATACCAATAACCAAACACTCAGAATAGTGGCCATCTTTTCAAAGGACAGAGTGGACATATAAGTCATAGAGATTATGGTTTTACTTAGTGGGGTACAAAAGTATACTTCTTAGCAGCCAGCCCCAATAGCAACCTGTAACATTGGAGAGACACATATGGGTACTTCTTGCAGGTAGAGATAATGCTAAAGGATTCCTGAATCAAATCTCAGATGAGAAGCATCTTCAATAATCAGTGGGAAAGTATAGAAGCTCAGAGAAGAGACCAAGCAAAAATGATTAGAAGTTAGAGAGACAGCAGAACATGAGATAAAGGGCTGATTAATACCTTCATTAATTTTTTAATTCAAGTGTTTATTAAATGCTAGGCATGGTTCTAAACATACAATATATAACAGAGAAGAAAGCAGTGTTTATCCTGGCATAGAAACATATACAGTTACAAATAAATAATGTCAGATGGTTATTAGTGCCATGAAGACGATAAAAGAAGGCAGTTGGATGTAAAGAGACTAATGTGGTTGAAAGTTTTGGGCTTCTTCTGGGAGATGGACCTAGTCTATGATCTGAGAGACAGAAAAGTGTGTCAGCAGAAAGAACAGATGGTGAGAGGTGGCAAGAAAGAACAGATGGTGAGAGTTGGTAAGGAACCTGGTGTGTTCAAGAAGAGGCTGGAGGAAGAGAATGAGACCAAAGAGGGAGTCAGAGGGGTCCTGTAGATACTATAGGCATGGAAAGGATTTAGATGTTATTGTATTTTAAATATGTATCTAAAGGGGTATTTTAGTCAGGAGAATGACGCAATGTGATATGAATGGTATCTTTAAAAGATTGCATTGACCATTACATGGAAAATTGACTTTAAGGATAAAAAAAAAATCTGGAAGGGATAGAACTTCTAAATGGTGTATACAATTGACTAGGCAAGAGACTGAAGTGCCTTGAGCTGTGTTTTAGTAGTACTGAGTTGTTGTACAAGTGCTATGGCACATAAATGAAATGGGATGAGGAAATAAAGGATTTTGAAAGTCAGCATTGAGCATGACGAATGAATTCACATCTTAAGGAGAGCACTGAAGTTCCTGACCACAGGATTGATGTGACAGTAGAGAAATCATTTGTTTGCTTGCTTGTGTATTGCCTATTTCCCTCCTGTGGAACATAAACATCACAAGGGACTTTCTCTTACTCCCCAAGACCCATAAACATCACTACCATCCCCATAAGATAATTAAACATCCGGAAGGCAGGCACCGTGTCAATTTGACTTTGAACATACAGTTATTAGCAAACAGTATGTTATCAGTAATTATTAATGAATTAAATGAATAAATAAATGAAAGAACAATTTATTGGATGAAATGACTTAGATTTCATGGAAATATATTAGAAGAGTAACAAGCAATGAGGTTGCTATAATAGAGTTGAGAGACTATCCTAAGGAAAGAAAGAATGAAGAATACAGTCTAAATTTTGAAGAGAATGAACAGATTATAGTGATAGTGGTGGCCCACTGATCATGAAGGACAAGTGTGAAAAAGAATTAAAAGATGACTATGGTAGATAAGACAGATTAGCATGACATAACACACCCAAATCACTGCCCCTGTATAGTGTGCTGTCCTGGTCTGGACAGTTTGGAAAACTGAAGACCATATTTCCCAAGGGCTCTCACAGTTAAAATTCTAGATGCGACATAGGTTTGGCCAATGATATGCTTTTGCATGATATTTGAAAGCAGAACTGAAGTGGAAGCTGACTGCCTGCCTTTGCTATTCTGCTGGTACACACAGTATGGAGACATGAGGATTTTGATGGTAGTATTTAGTAGAGATCTCAGGGTCTATTCAATATTTTATGAGGATCGAGAATCTGGGAGCAGAGCTTCTGTTTTGTGGATGCAGACTCAAGTAGCCTCAGTTGTGATGCTAGGGCTGACAACAGTAATGGCTTCTTAATTATACCAGTTTGCTGGTGATGACCACTTCCAGTTATATCAGATTCTGGATTATGGTGGTATTGGCGAGCATGAAGAATCAGAAGCTTCCTTGGGGGGCAGATACAGCGTGGTGGCCTCCAGAGCTATCCCTGAAAACTTAACATGTATTTTGTTTCTTCTACTCTCTTACCACTGAAGTCATATAATCCCCTCATAATAAGTCCCTTATAGCTTTCATTATCTAGAGGGAATTCCATTCTTTGTAAGTGAACTATAGGAGATATATTTAACAGCAACTATTTTTGGATATGAACCTAAGGGACTGGGTCAGTGGAGGAGACACAGAAAGGAAAATCAAGAAGATGGGAAGAGAAAAAAGATTGAAAGAGAAGACATTTTCTTGCTTTGGAGGAATTGAAATAGGCAGTATGACAAGAGGGAAGCAGAGCCAAGACAGGAGAGAAAAATTTCAGTGTATAGTGTATTCACAAAACAACAAACAAGTATAAATAAATAAACATCTAGGGATTTGAACACAGAAGCTCTGAGTAGCAGCCTTACCAAAGAAGGCTCGGGAAGCAGGCAGCACCCTGCTAGGAGATGACAGAGTCCAACACGATCACCCAAAACAGAAAGATATATTGGACATAGTTTAGATGAACTTGAATGGTCTGTGTACGTGTTCTGAACATCATTACAAAGAGGAAGCATGGGATTGAGCCACTACATACAGCACCTGCCTTGCTTGTGTGTGAGTAAGGGCAGGTGCCCATGTTAATGTAGCAGAAATGCACAGAAACAGTATGCAGCAAAACACAGGGCATACCAGAGGCTGCTTTTAGACAATGGTGGGACCAAAATGCCTTCCCAACAGAATTTGGTATTCTGGGAACATCCCATAAAGCAAGGTAGTGGAAATTGCCTTTTTTAGATGTTTCTAAATGGAACATCAGAATGATTTACAGACTTGTGGAACTATCGTGAGTTTAGCAATGGGTTTCCAAACTGCTCTTGCCAACTTTTCAACAAGGATTACACAGGGAAGAATATTATAAACGTGAAATAGAAGAAAGGGAGGAGTAAACACAACTATGAATCTGTGGGTGTGTTTCTCAAGTGTTTAGAATTATTAATTTTACTTATTTACTCAGGCATTTTTTCTTTTGCTGTAATTTTCTCCTGACTCACTTCATAAAGCACTTATTTGTGACATATTCTATACTTTTATGTATTTTTATTTTTTAAAGGTCATGTTGGTCATAGTTATCTTGATACTATACAATCTGTTTGCTATTCTGCATCCTGCTGGTACTGCTTCCCTACCAAATTTGTAAAGAATTTTTGATGAAAGAAAACAAAATGTGCACTCATCAACATGCTTAACACTCACAGAAATCATTCTCATATGGAAAATTGTTTAAATCACCCATTCAAACATGCTCATTGTGGCATCATACCACCTCCATAAATTATGTTTTAAAAGAGAAAACACACACCCCCTCAAGCTGATGTTCCTGCCTATAATGACTCATAGGCAAAAGCTACAGGCTACAATTTGCTGTCAGACTGTCAAATTCTGAATCCATTGGGCAGGTTGATTTCACTTGTCCTTTCTAAACTTGTAACCTCTGGCATCTTTGGGCTACAAGAGACTTCTATGTAGGAGATAGCTACAATGCTATAAAGAGGAAGAGGAAAAGAAGAGACTAACTCTTATAGCTTCCTAATGCATCTAAGCATAAAAATAGTACTTTATAGTTTTCAGTTTGAGTGTTAGATGTAGTAAAAGTCAGCCTAAGCATGGCTCATAAACTCCACCTGAATCTCCCCACAGTGTGTCTCCTCACAGTATTCTGTACCACTGCAGATGCTGCTCATCTTATTACCATAGAAGTTTAGAGGTGGAAGGGACAATAAACATTTGACAATGTATTAACAGTCCATATTTTCATGTCTTCTATTCATGTGGCTCACCATCAGCATTTTCATGAAGTAGCTTTTATCTTTCAAAATGATTCAGTGCTGACAAAGGTAAGTGCATGGTGTGAATGCACAAAGGAAAATGCACTGTGATAGCACCAGGAAACCAGGGAAAAGCTTTTATTCTCTTCCCTCTGAACCACAGAGAGGCTGTGTCAAAGCTAGACCCTGGAAGTCCAACCATCTCCACACACCCACATCTCACGAAGACAATGAAGATGATAATGATGATGATAATGATGACCATAATGTCTCAGGCTGAATCGTGCCCCTCCAAAATCATGTGTTAAAGTCCTATCCACTGGTACTTCCTAATGGAATATTATTGGGAAATAGTGTCATTGCAGTTGTAATTAGTTAAGATTAGGTCATACTTGGGGAAGGTGGCCTCTTAATCCAATATGACCATTGTCCTTATAAAAGGAGAAATGTGGAAACAAACGTGGACATAGACATGCCCACACATGCAAACAGCAAAGAGAGGGATGGGACCTATTCTCCCTCACCACCTCAGAAGTAACCAACCCTGCTTACACTTGATCTTGGACTTCTGAATTCCAGAACTGGAGACAGTAAATTTCTGTTGTTCCAACCACTTCATCCCTGGTACTTTGTTACAGTAGCCCTATGAAACTAATGCAGTCAAAGAGGCTAATTACAACCATAAGCTTATAATAACATTAATACACAAGGTAGAAATAGCCCTTTATAGACTCTTTCCCTAAGTCAAAAAAAGAGGTAGGGCCAACATTTTTTTTTTTTTTTTATTGTTTGGGATTCATTAATAGTACAAAGAATTAGGTTACACTAATTATATTTGTTAGGTAAAGTCCCTCTTATAATTGTGTCCCATCCCCCAAGAGGTGTACCATACACTGTGACCTCCCATCCTCCTCCTTTCTCCCCTCCCCCACTAACTTACTCCTCTACCCCGCACCATCATGTATTAGGTCATCTACTGCCTTTATATTAGGAGTGAGTACACTGGATTCTTGCTTCTCCATTCTTGTGATGTTTTACAAAGAAGAAAGGTTTTTGTTTTAAATAAGCTGA
The DNA here is from genome assembly GCA_963574655.1 of Perodicticus potto. Taxonomy (NCBI): domain Eukaryota; kingdom Metazoa; phylum Chordata; class Mammalia; order Primates; family Lorisidae; genus Perodicticus; species Perodicticus potto. The sequence goes on from CAUYRH010026497.1 coordinate 10,806, forward strand.
TGGAAGTAACAGGAGTTACGCCTAACTTAGACTAAAACACAGTGAAAAAACTGAGGCTAAAAAGATTAGTTTCAGAACAGATTTGTAGAGATTCTCTGACAAATCCTTAGCCTATGCTGGGGAAAGTACATGAGGGAAAAGTAAGAGAGTACAACTCCAGACATTCCTGTTCTCCCAGGTTTGGTTTTACCAGATTAGCAAGACATCCTAGACCAAAAGATATTGATGGAGCTGGGTGCTGTGAACTCAGATCAGAGTGGGAATGTGGGAATAGAAATAGCAGCGACAGTAATAACAGTATCTTTGCTTCCAGAAAGGATTCCATTGTCTATCTTGTTGACCTTTCACCTTAAAAGTATTAAATAGTAAGCACAATTATTTTCATTGTTTTTTCGCAGACAGGGAAGCTTAGACTGAAAGAAGTGAAATAAATTATCCAATCTGCTTGAACCAAAGCTAGGTCAATCAGTGCTCTTTCTAGGAAACACTGGGTGAAGAAAATACTTGCCATGGAGGACTTTATGTGAGAACATAGTTACAAAAATAAACAGGAGCCATTAGAGTTCATTGAATTCCCAAGGGCTCTAAATTTCATGAGCACGACAGATGTAAGCACATTTGAGAATGTGGCCCAAGAGAAAATGGTGAAATGAACAACCTGAGACAAGTCTGAGGAGTCGAGGGACTTACTGGGCAGTTTTCCAAAGGCCCCTCTGGCCTAGCATCATATGAATAAAATGGCGAGAGGGTGAGACTGGGCCAGTTGAGGTTGTCCCCCCAGGCAGGGCTCCTGGCGTATGTGGCCACAGCCTTGCACTCAGTGCTCTATCCTGATATCTGATGATAGCAGCCCTGGGTTAAAGTTCTACTGGGGTGGGACTGCATCACTTAAACAGCAGAAAAACCTCCTCTCTGAGAACATCTCTCTGGGAAGTGAGATAAATTTACTTCCCACTCTGCTAAGTAGAATGACTACTGATTTATTCAATCTTATTGTCATGTAGTCTTTCCTTTAGGTGCATCAACTCGACAATCAAGTTTTTCAGCACTTTCCTCACCACCAAACAGTGGTGACACAAAGATGAACAAAACACTGTCCATTTCTCAAGGAGTTCGCTGTCTAGGGGCAGAATTACAGCTGAGTAGCAGGGTTACATGAACTGAGCCCAGGACTCCAGAATGTGCTGTGGGCTACAGGAAAACCAGCAGAGCATGTGGAGTTTGTTCAAAGGAGATCTCCTGCGTTGTCAGAGTTCTTTGCAAACAGTGGAAGTGAAGTCTGGCTTACGTAGATACAAAGAGGGAGAGGCTGAATTATTAATATGTGAAAGGTTTATAGAAGCCTCAGGAAATCAAAAAGGGGTCTCAGAATGCCAGGAGCAAAGTGTATTCCTGGGATTCCAGGAGCAGCAATTGCTCAAATTTCTACTTCCAATCATTCTTTGTTCCACATATCATTCCATTACAAGATATACTGAAAGAGAGAGTCTCATTTGCTTTACCTCAGCCCTAGGTTCCCTCTTTTCCTGGAAACCAACTCACCTTACAGATACATGTTCAGTTAGATTCTATTAAAGAATGGGCAGCTCCTCAAAAATAAAAATATCTAGGTGCTGACACTAAATCAAGAAGTGGGTGCCGGGCAGAGCAAATAACAGAGGTTTCTAGGAGGAACTAGAACAGGCAGAGAGGGTGAGGAGGATGCCTGGGAGGGACTAGTCAAGAGCAAAAATGTTAACAAAAAAGGAAGCCTTAATGTGGTTAGTAACAGAGAAAAGGGAAGGAAAGGGAAGGTACACTGGAACAGCAAGGATGAGAGCAGGAACAAGTCCTGAGGATAATAAGTAGGGATGCTCTGGGAAATCCCACCCAAGTGGGGAAGGTGACCTAAGGAGCCAGACTGTAGAAAGAACTCCTGTCTTGCATGGAATGCTGAGGGAGAGGGGAAAAGGATGAGGGAACAGCACAGAAAAGTTGAATGCAAGATGCAGTGTGGCAGTTGTAAAAGGGAACACGTGCTGAGACAGGGATGACAAGTGTCAAGTGGCAGTGGTCAGCATGTGCTCCAGTTCCATTTCCTTTGCAATCACAGATCAGGGCACTAGTACCTCCTTTACATTCTTACTGAGAACCCAGTGAGGTCACAGATGTGAAGGACTGGGGTATAGTGGATACATTTCCAGTTTGTTCCTTGCTCCATTCCCATTCTTACAGTAATCTAGGTCAAATGATTGCAAATAAGCCCCAAATCTCAGGTGATTGTGCTGAGAATAGAAGAAAAGAGGTGGAGGGGGGAAGACAAAGAGACACTAAAGTACTAAAGTAAACACAGAGATATGTTTATGAGGAAAAGAAGGATGCTGAATTCTTTGCACATTTCTGACATGGAGCTTGGTTAGATATTGACAAGATTGTACAAGATGGGGAAGGTGGGTTTTTGAGGGAAAGGAGGAGTATCTCATTGGAGCATGTTGAGGGTTATCTATGTCAACTATGGCTGTTTGTTCAGAATGGAAGACAGGGGACATCACAGGTGGCAAAGCTGCCTGGAACCATCCTTTCTGTGCCCTGCCAGTGTATAGGGCAACTGAATGGTCAGACTGCTGTCCTGGGACACTGAGCTTCAGATTGACAATGAGGGTACTGAGTCTGCTGTCCTGCTCTGGTATAAACCCTGCTCACCTTCATCCTCAGATCCTTTATCTATGATGCATCTACTAAGACATGTCATCTCTTCTTCTTTTAAGTAAAGGAATCTCCCATCTGAGGATGTCTCTACTAAATAGTCTTTCCAAAAGGAAAAGAAGAGGAGGAAATTAAAAACAATACCAAAACCTCAGGGAAGTGTTAATGCCTGGAAAGCATTTCCACACCTGAACACCTGGGGTTTCAGGGCTGCAAATAGTTTTCAAATCCGTTAAAACTAGTCAGAGAGACCTGAATCCTGTGGTTTACAGAGTCAAGTTCAGTCTCCACGATCCACACACAGTGACCATAATGGATGGAGGAGAAGTCACATAGGAACAGTTACTAAGCCCAAGAAGCAATGTTCTTTTCCTTACTTACGATGTGTTTCAGATCCCACAACATCTGCCTGTTAAATTTTAGCATTTAATTTTTTTCTGGTTAAAATATTTCCTAATTTCTTATAATAGAATATTTCCAGGTGCTTTCTGTTTTCCTGAATAATTTTATATCTCTCTAATCTCCTGATAATTCCCTGTATTGTCCCTTTTATTTGATACCTAGTGCCACCTATGCTAGGGGATGATTTCCCCAAGGACCCATGATGATTGCACAAGTTAGAAAGAATTAGACACTGGGCTCTTGGCCACAAGTTCAAGAACATGCATCTCTTCCAGGAGTTTGCTTGGAGCTGTCCCTTCCCTAAGAGCAGATACCAGAGCATGCACCATACCAACAGGCAGTGCAGTCAGTGAGGAGCCTCTCAACATCCACCTGCTCGCTCATCCAGAGGTTACTGAGAAGCTGGGGCAGCACAAATTACAAAGGTCAGTAGTCAACGTGTGGCTGGAGAACTCAGCACAGTGAGAATCAGGGACAAGGTCTTTCCTTCCTCTGAGAGCTCTTTAAATTCAGTAAGGTAACATGCTCAATGGCATTAATTGACCTCTTGGAGCACCACAGCTTTGTGTTCATGATGCTTGTCCCTTAAAAGATATCTGTGACCCAGAGATATAGTGAGTGATGAAATGAGAGAAGTCCTGCATCTTGCCTGTGTGCACCACCAGGGATGAACCTGGAGGACATAACACTAAGTGAAATAAGCCAGGCATAGAAGGACAAATACTGCAGGATCCTCCTTTCACGAGATAGCCAAAATCAGATTCATCAAAATAGAGTAAAATGGTGATTTCTAGGAAGTGGGTGTAGGGAGAAATGGGACTTGTTATGCAATGAATAAACAGTTTCAGTTGTGTAAGAAGAATAAGTTCTAGAGATCTACTGTACAGCTTCATGCTTTTTATAACAACATTATATTACACACATAAATTTTTGTACAGAGGAGATATCTTTTTAAATGTTCTTACCATAATAGAAAAAATAAAATAAAAAAGATACCAGAGAATGAGGAAAAGGTAGTGCAAATCATTTTGATTTATAAATAAGCTGAGATCTAGGAAAATGAAGTCACTTGTCACATGCCACAGAGCTAATTGGTGGCAGGTTTGGTATTAGAATGAAGCTTCCTAACCTCCACTCCAGTGGGTTTTTTACACAGTGCACGGTATACAGCTGCAAATGATATTCCAGAGAAACTGTATTAACTTCTCACTAATCAACTCAGCAGGAAAACTCAGGTTTAACAAATAACAAATTGAAAACAGCTCTCGAGGCACCACTCTAAAGCTAGAAAATGAGTCTAAGAGCCTGTGATCCCAAGTCTTGAGTCAGAGCCATTCTAATGACTCACACATCAAATCCACTCCCCTGGGGAATCTCACCATATTTTAGGAGCAATTCCAAATAAACAGGTAGATGGGCTTAGTGTGGACCATAAGCAGAAAGCCTGCTCCTGTATTATTGTCTGAGACTGCTAAAAGTGGTTGTCTGTCATGACTGATTTATATATATACACACACATACACACACACACAGAGGGTGGACATACAGTTCGTGTGTAATTTAATATGTTAAACTATTTTTAATTACCCACCAACTTTATGTCCACCCTATATATTTTTCTATTTTAAATTGCACATGAACTTTATGGCGTGTGTCTGTGTATAATCCAGTCACCTGTACATTAATTAGAAAAAGTCTGAGTAGGGCCATTGCCTATCATGATGTGATTTAAAGGGTAGGTATCTGGCACCAAAACATCCTTACCAGTGTCAAACCGAAGAGTTTAAATTTTTAAATAAAAAAAAATTTCTTTGATTCATTAAACCTCTTTGTTTTTTAAGAACCATCTTATGAAATGTAAATGCTCAGAGAAGGGAAATGACAGGCACTCTGGAGATCCCAGGTTACTGGGAAATGATAGGTACTAATGAAAAGGGACATATCAATGTATCAGAATCCAAAGTCATATGCTACACCTCTCATTAGCTTTTACTAAACACTGAAGTACAGTGCTGGGGAAATAAAGATGAATAAGGCATAGTCTCTGCTGTCAATTTTAGGGGTCTCATAGGCAAGCAGGGGAAAAAGACGTGAATGACCATGACACTATGCAACAAAGTGCTTTAATGGTGGATATGCTCATAATGCTACTTTGAGAAAACAGGTAAGGGCAACCCCGAAACGTCCGAAGAATAGATTGTATTTGCTGAGGAAGTGATGCTCAGATTGAGTGTTTATAAATAAGGAGAAGTTTACTATGAAACCAAACTATGAGGGCATTTGAAGCTGAAGGAGGAAGATGTACAAAAGAGAGACAAAATAGACACTTTGTCTTTAGGAAAAGCAAGCAGTTTGTAGTAAGTATAATGGTGACATTACCAACACCCATTTTTAGGGTGAACAGACATTCCAGTTCACCACAGATGAAGGCAAGTCCAAGGAGACGGAACTTTTAGTGCCAAAATGAGATAATTCCCAAGTAAACTGAATTGAGCTAGTCATCTATTGATGATTACAAGCACAAGTATGTTTATGTTTGCAAAATAATTGCAAAGCAAATCACATAGTAGAAAAGCTAGGTGTTAGAAACACAGAAATCAAACTTGGCTTTGCCATTACTAGGAGTCTTGCTGGAATCAGTTTCCCAACTGAAACCACAGCAAAAAAGCTCTGAGTTCAAAAGTTTCATAATTCTGAGTGTCTGAGGAAGTTAGGAAGGAGTAAAGTCAGATAGAATCACCTGCCTGAATAACAGAGCATTCCACACAATAATAATCATAATAGTACATGCATTTCATACACAGGTCCCCTGAAGCTCTCCAAAAGCAAAGGAGATCCTACAGGAGTTAGAAATCTGAGAGATGTCCTACTGATACATGATAGCTATGGTATCATGGTAGCTATGACTGTGACCATGTTAATGCCTTTTTCAAAGCCAGCTTCTTCCAGGTACAGGTCACTGGTTTGTGGTGAGGCATCAGATTCATTAAAAAAGCAATCAGCATCTATTTTTTCACTACTATATAGGTATATATGACATTGCAGTGATCTGGAGCCACCAATCTCAGTTCAACTCTGGCTTTTCACAGATTTTCTCCTTCATGCATTTATTCATTCATTGGATAAATGGAACATAATAATGCTTTTTAGTTAGTGAAGAGGAAAAAGAAGAATGTGGTACCTGAACTATCACTTTATTTAGGTGATTACAAGATTTAGGGGGAAGGGATTAGGTAAGTTCCCATGCAAGGGGTACATTGCAGGGGTACACGGCACACTTCCTGGATGAAGAGCACAACTGCAATGCAGATTCTGTCCTTACAAAAGCAATTTATGTAACGTAATTTATGTAAACCATATTAACCAGAAATTTAAAAGAAAAAGATTTAGGCGAGTACTTCATAGAATTATTAAACTAGACCAAAAACTAGAATTAATTTTGCAATTGTTCTATACCAATACTAAAATTAATGAACTAGCTTTGGACTTCCAGTTCAGTCTTACAGATTCATCTTAACCTCAAAATTCCAAGAATAACTCATGTCTACATTGCACCTTGGCCATCTATAAACAAAAAGTGGGACCTAATTTAGTCATGGGGGAAAAAAGTCAATATTTGGATGAGTAAGAAGCGTGCTGAGGAGGAATTATATGGGCACAATCATCGGTTGTTTGACTAAATTCAGCCTTCAGGGTCGTATCTTCTTTTATGTGAATATTAGAAATACAAAACAAAATGTGAGCTCCCAAACTGAATTTTTTATTTTCTGGATTTTTGAGTTTCTTATTGACTTCCAAAGTTGTGAGATCAGCCCTGCAATCCTTGCAAAAGTTCTAAAAAACAATCAGCTCCATTTCCAACCTTGGTGATTGTTCTCAGCTTTGCAGCATGTAGGCTCTGCCAGGAAACAGATCAAACGCTCCTTTTCAAAGCAGGTGCAGCAGCCTGCACAACAATCCAATAAAAAACCTATTAGCTGGGTCTCCATGACACTCCTGGTATCCATGGGACCCACAATATCTTTAATGTAGATAATAAATCCAGACCATTTCCTTTAGCAATTGCTCCCAATATGGCACCACTCCTAGAACTATTCCACTAACCTTTTGTTGCTACATTTTCTCATGAATGCTGAATCACTTTCTAATCTTTGCCATGAAACACGTGCAGTCCCACTCAGTGAAACGGATCAATTTGCTTGTGTTCACCAGTTGCAATTGCTTACTGGGCCATATTATAGATTGCAAACAGCAGGCCTACTACTGACTAAGTTGTAAATTATCAGTCATAGATTGGTGGTTAAGTGATGATAAGCAAAGTGGGAACACAAGAGGAGGTTTATGACCATTATAACCACTTGCATCTATCTCTTAGTCACTCTGCACATGTTAGCTCCAGGTCAACATGTTAAATAAAAATTCAAGGAAAAGGAGTACCAGTTCATACCACATATCGGTTTTCCCTCAATATTGTTATGATCATACCTCATCTCCGTTCATAAATGTCTGTGGCAGGCTATACTCAAAGACTGAACCTTTCTCTCACTGGGGATTCAGCACCTTCATCAATAGGTCCTGCTATGGTTTGACTGTGGTTTATCTGGTCCTACCAAGTCTCAGATGGACAGTCGATCCTCAGTGTTAGAGAGGAGGCCAGGTGGAAGGTGATGGATAGTTCTCATGAGGGATCTGGTACCACTTGGTACCGCTCTTGTGGGAGTGAGTTTTCACTCTTAGTTCCTGTGAGAACTGGTTGTTGAAAAGAATCTGGCTCCTTCTCACTCCTTTGTTTCCTCTCTCACCATCTCACCATGTGTTGCACTCAGGCTGGCTTCTCTCCACTTTCCTCCATGAGTGAAAGCATCCTCAGTCCCTCACCAGAGAGAAAAATAAGTCTCTTTTCTTCATAAATTACCCATCCTAAGATATTCCTTTATAGCAACATGAATGGACTATGACAGCAGTCTCTGTAGATCCAACCCCATTTCTTCTCACTCCCATATGAATGTTCTGTTTACAGCATTAAGTGGCTTGCTGTTAAATGTGTGTGATGCTCACTGTCTCATTTCTTCACTTGTGAGAAGGCAGAAGCCAACATTTTTCCCCTTTTATCTCATATCCCTAGCACCTAGCTCTAGCACATGGCATCTGGTATACACGCAATTCTGGTATACACGCAATAAAGGTTTATGGAGACAAAAAATTAATTTGTGAGCATGCTTCTTGCTATAAAATTAATGTCCTTTTCTTAGACTACATTGCCCTAGTGTCCCAAACCCTGCTTAAACCCTAAATTGTCCTGAAAGACTTTCCTAGGCTCATCTTAAATAGATTGACCTCTTTTCATTAAAGTCCAATTATGTTGCAGAATGCACATTCTTGACTTGGAAAATGTTAGAACTTTAAGAACACATAAAATTCATCTTGACCAAGACTCCATTGTTTATAAATCAGAAATCTAAACCAAAAGCAAATATATCACTAGTCCAAGTTTACATAATACATCACAACCAAGACTAGAACAAGGCATTTTTGCACAATCCCACTCGTTCATAACTTGGTATCATCTGCTCCAAGAGGCCATTCTTTACTCCCTGAAAGCTTGCTAAGTGTCAGTTATTCCATAGGCACAGGGAAGATTCCATCCTGATATTTGATACACTTTTCTTTTGCATATTTTTTCTTTGATTTAAAATTTTTGAACTCTAAATAACATTGTAAAATCAATGCTATATAATTTTTAAATTTGTTAAATCTTGCCTCTGTTTTACCTTTAATGAAAAATTAAAGTCACCTCAGATTCTTAGTGATTTGTTTTAAATCAACAAAAACACTTGGGTAGCTATTAAATGTCTTGCAAGCCATAACAAATCAATAACCACTCAGAATCCATAGTTCTCCTGGGAGACTCTTTCCATTCTTCAGTTCTTCTACAACATGTGACTAAAGTATTAGAATAAGCACCTGGAAGAAACAGGAAAATGTGATAAAAGGTGTTTCATTTTATGAGATTAGAAGGAAACAATCAGAAAAATTCTACTGATTGTATCATCCAAGCACTTTTTTCCTGGAGGAATATGTCATAATAGACATATGAGTTCTTGTCCTCAGCACATTGTCTCATGAAAAAGAAATACCAAAGAATAATACAGGTTGTATGATAAACTGTTTAGGTAAGAAGCCTTACAATTGTGTAAACATTAGTGAATATTATGTTTCTGATAAATACAAAAAAGATGCACATGTGCCTACTGGCAATTCACCACTATCCATTTCCTCTCTTTCCTAGAGATACAGGTAAATTGCATTTCCAAACTTCCCTTGCAGTTATCTGTAATCATTTGCCTGAGATCTAAGTCAATGGAATGGAGATAACCTATGTTTGTTCACTCTGAAGTCTGGTCATTGGAAACTGCACATTCTTCTCCATGTCCTTTCACCTTCCAATGAATGATAACACTGTGACAATCTCAGCAGCCACAGGTTGAAGATGTCAGAATTGTCATCCACCTGAGTCCCAGAATTACTGTGAAAAAAAGAGCTACCACAATAATGACTGTGTAGACACCAGCTCTACACAGTTATTATTATATTATTTAACCCATTGAAATTTTATGAAGTATTTGTTGCTATAGCTTAATATATCCTAACCAATAGAAAATCACTCCCATGTTACAAGATTGTTGTGAAGTATACATTTTTCTTTGAAAATTGGGCAAATATGTCTCAGAGGTAAGAATAATTTATCAGAATTACACATAAATAAATTGTGCACCTGTACTTTAACTTTGTAAGCTTTAAAAATATATGCATTTCTATATTCACATTACTATAAAAACAACCCCTTACTCTGGTAAATAGAAATAGAATTTTTTTAATCTAAAAGTTTCAGGTAATGCAATTAAAATTCCTTTAATTGCTTTTTTAATGACAAAGCTATATCAGGAATAAATCAGAGTTCAACCAAAAATTATATAAACAATATCCCCAGTCTTTATTCTGTTTGGCTAGTGTAAATCCTGGCCAAAAGAGAAAATCAGAACTTGAAGATCAAGTTAAAGATTTTGATGTGAAAGTAACAAGGAACTGTGACCATTCTCTCCACCCTCTTTTGACAAAGGAGTAAGAATTGCTTTTCAGTTTCTCAGAGCAAATAGTGAGTGAAATTGGACTTTGGAAATAATTTTTTGGCATATACTCCTACTTTAAAACAGGTAATGCGTGCTGGAGTGAAATAGTTCCTTATTTTCAGAAAATCATAATTTAGCAGGCAATATAATGATAACTAACAGTTTTGTGGTAACTCATGATTCAAAGAACACTACAAAATTTCCATTTCAGTCAATGGCATTACCCTCAGATTTTCAAATTTCAGTTTGATTCTTGACATAGAAACCAATTGTTTCCAACTCCACACTATCTCCAAGTTTCATCATATACCTTCCATTCTCAATATCCAATACACCAAATGAAGTCTATATCCCATATTTGGATTCCTAAGAAACATTCCAAATTGCTCTCAGTTCAAACACTTTCTCTTTAGTTTGCATACCAAAGCAGGTACCCTAAAATATTGGTGCTTTATAAAAAAATAATGAAAATCATTATCCTTTACTGAACACTTACTAAGTGCTAGACTCTATGCTAAAGACTATATATTTATTGTTGTACTTTATTCCTGCCATAGATCTCATTTTTCTCACCACATAATGGTTAGTTAGTCTGAGTCTACCTCAGAAGACTAACTCAGACTTAGAAATGGCAAGTAACATGTTTTTACTTGTAGTCTTTAATGATAGGGAAAGAAAGACCTGGCCTGTCTGAGTTTAGAATGCTTTATCATTACATTATACTGCGTTTAGAATAATGATGAAAGAAAAATTTCCCTTGATCTCTTTGTTGGTCTTTATGTAGAAACCCCTCTCTCAACTCCATCCTTTCCTATCTCAGAGAATTCAAAACAGTCTTCTATTATATGTTGAAACATGTTTTCATTCCGCAGTGAAATTCAAACCTGATAGCTTTCTATGTGTCATCTCTTTGGCTACAGTAAATAGCCATTTCAACTCAACTTTTCTGTGTGTGCATTATATATTATATATTTATTATATATTATATGATGTTTCTCTATGTATAGACTGTATATTTCTATTCTCTTATATCCTTTCAGCAAATATGATTACCCCAGTATCTTTTTGTTCAACAACTTTTCTCCTCTGTCACTGTAACTTCCTTCCTTTTTCCACTCTACTTATAGCTCAGGCGCACAGACACACACAAATCCACATATGCATACTTGCCCACAAGAGTCCACAAATATTTATTTAACACCTGTCACCTACTGGGAGGCAGAATGTTTCTAGGCTCCAGGAAAATAGCTGTGAGCAAAGCAGCTACCCTTAAGCACTTTCGTGTCTAGTAGCAGAGACTGACAGTTTAAGTCAGAGAAACATGTTAACTAAGAGAAACATGAAAAGTAAGAACAGTGCTATGAAGAAGACAAAACACAGCAAGCTGATAGTGGCATAGGGGAAGAGGATTATTCTATTCTGGCTGCTTAGAAAAAGTCTATCTGAAGCTATACCATTGGTACTAAGACCTAAATAATGAACAATCCATCTTTGTAGAGGTTTGGAGAAAATGGCAGAGAGAACACTGAGCTTTGGGGTGAGCCTGAGTTCCTTGAGGACTCATGATAGCCAGCAGGTAAGTGTGGCTAGAAAGAAAGACAGGTAAAGGGACGGAAATGAGATTGAAAGGGTGGACTGGAGAGCATGTAAATGAAGGTAAGGAGGGTGGGCTGCCTGGAGGCATGGTGAAAAGAGTAGAGCTAGAATGTTCTTTTTTGAAGCGGACACTCTGGCTGTCTTGTGGAGAACAGATCATAGATGCAATAATAGTGGAAGACAATATGCAAATTAAGTCTCTGCAGTTGTTCCAGGGAAGAGATTTTTATTGTATAAGGTTATGTTTAGGAAAATGGAAACAATCAGGTGCATTTGAATTATATACTCTTTTACTTCCATGCTATCTTTATTTTTAACTATAAATCTGTACATAATAAACTTCAAGTCTTTCTTCTAGGCTCCATTCTCCTTTCTTATTATCAAAAATCACTTCAGTGGGTGAATGCCCAATGAGTGTTAATCTACATAGAAGAGCTTATGTGCTTTCTAAAGTCATAAAAGTAGAAACAAAAAGATAAGAATTGATAGTAGTGATAATTCAAACATGTGTAGGGGTTGGTGTTTAAATTTGAAGGTTCAAGAGAAGAAACTCAACATCTTTGCAAGTTTTCACTCTGTGACACTAGAAAATGTGGAGTTGCCATTTATGAGTGAGAATTGAAGTTAATAAAATAGACTCTATTCACTCTCTATTTACTATAGAGCATAGATTAATTTTCTGAATAACTATCACTCTAATAACACTCTTTCCCTTTTCAGAAAACCTAAACTCACCACATTTATTTCCAAGTGTTATTTGTTTGTAAATATCCTAAGCATCCTCCAAAAATAATAATTTGCCATTGCTAAGAGTAAAAGGATCCTTGTATTTTTTTCTGGTTGAATATTCATGAACAGTTTGGCTAGCAAACCTATGGTACAAAATTTTATTATATATAATTTAGTACAAGGAACAAAAAGAATTAGAGGCACTACAAAGCTCATAAGATTATTGTTGTTTCTACTGTTTTTCAAAAGTGATTGCAAGTTTAGAGTCTGAATTATAGTTTATTATTGTTCTTTATCATCTTTTTAACCATTTTTATATACATTTTAGTTTGTAACATGAATATGGGCATCCATAAGCTTTTGATAAATATTCATCATTGTTGCCTTTGGAGAATCTTTAATTTATAAATGCAGTATCTCTCTTCCTCAATAATGGTCAGCCACTTTACAAATGGAAAATGTCAAAACATCTATGGTGTGGTTAGAAACAAAAGCACAAAAGCACTCTTTTCATTTTCCCTTTTAAATTTTTTAAAAATTTTTTATTACGGTTGGGGATTCATTGAGGGTACAAAGAACCAGGTTATACTGATTGCATTTGTTAGATAAAGACCCTCTTATAATTGGGTCCCACCCCCACAAGGTGTGCCACACACTATGAGTCCCCACCCCTCCCTTTTTCCCTCTCTCAGCTCTCCCCATCCCACACCCTCCCACCATGTACTAGGTCATTAATTGTCCTCATATCAGAATTGAGTATATAGGATTCTTGCTGCTCCATTTTTGTGATGCTTTACTAAGAACAATATGTTCCCCTTCCATCCAGGTTAATACAAAAGATGTAAAGTCTCCATCTTTTTTAGTGGCTGCATAGTATGCCATGGTATACAATATATACCACATGTGCCAATATATACCACAGCTTGTTAATCCGTTCCTGGGTTGGTGGGCATTTAGGCTGTTTCCACATTTTGGCGATTGTGAATTGAGCTGCAATAAATAGTCTAGTGCAAGTGTCATTATGGCAAAAGGATTATTGTGAGTGTACAAACTTTAAGTTATCTTGTTTTCACTTCTAAGGTAAAGTTCAAGTTGTAGTTGAGCCCTTTACCCAATGGGGCATGTTAAACATCCTCTTTTGTTTTAATTTTTTCCCCCTTTATTAAAGCATGATTGTGTACATTAATGCATGTAGTTGGGGTACAATGTACTGAATTGATAAACAATGTGGAATGCTGACATCGAACTGAATAATGTAACCATCACCTTGCTTGCTTATTTGTTATGTAAAGACATTTATACTCTATTCTTAATAATTTTGAATTGTACCATTGCAGCATGCTCCTTAGATGAGGTCTCACCAAATATCTCTCTTTTTAACTATTTTTCTCACCAAATTTGTTAATTTTGCTCAGGCTGGTCTTGAATTCACCTGCCTCATCCTCCCAGAGTGCTCAAATTACAGATGTGAGCCACCACGCCCAGACCAGAAGAACTCTTTATGGTGCTTCAGACATATAGTTACAAAAGGTCTTGATACTTCATTTCCACATATCATACCCTAGCCCACCCGTCTTCCTTAAGCCCAGAGTCAAAGAAGCAAATAAATGTTTCTAGTTTTTATTTGCTTTATCCAATTGAGGTTAAATCTCCCACAAACAAATATAGTGTTCTGCACATGTCTATATGTTTTCTTATACATGACCACATTTTGCCCTTACAATATCCTCAGCAGATAAACAACCAAGTATTACTATCCTCATTGCAAAACAAGTTTCAAGTTCAAGGAAGCTTGCCTAAAATCACACAACTGGGTATTCCCAAATCAAGTCTCTGGATATCCTACCCATCCATCTTCTTTCTTCTAAATGAGGCAGCCACTGAGGCCAGACTGACAGTTTGCTCAATTAAAGTTATCCACTGTGATTGCAATTATTTTTCCAAGTGCATGGACAGGGTAGGAACAGCTGTTCTTAACCCCAAAGCGAAGCAATAGCACAACCACAGAGAATGACAGCAGGAAGCATCTTCCAGGCAATTTGCAACTTGAAGCCCGGCCTCCATCAGCCTTGACAAACAGAAGAGCAGATTAGGAAATCACCTTCAGTGTTGATCTCTGTGGATAGCCTCTTTTCACAAACCTCTCAAATTGCTTTGTTCTTCTAGCATTTCCTTCCTTCTCTTAACCTCACATTTTTGACTAATTACACGGTAAATATTGTGAGAACAAGGAAAGGGTCTTCTATGCAATGCATAACTGGACCAATTGTCTTAGCTAGCGCTAATGAGCACAAGGTCCTCATTCAGTATTACAGAGGGGAGGAAGACATCTTCATGCTGTACTGGGATCCACACAAGCTTCTTGTTTATAAGAACTAAGTGCAGACAGAGGCTCCCTAATATCTTTCTCTGACATCTTTTAACTAAAAGAACTCTTATATTTATTTCTTTATTATTATTTTAAAATATTATGGGTGTAAAAATATTTTTGGTTGCACGGATCACATTTGTTATACTTGAGTAAAGGTTATTTGTGTGCCCAACACCCAGGTAGTGTTCTCTCTAACGTTAGGTAGGTTTTTGCCTATCCCTTACTCCCTTCTCTCCCCTGTTTTATTTCCACTGAGTTTTACTTCCTTCTGCACAGATGTGTGCTCATCAGTTACTTCCAGTTTAACAGTGAGGACACGTGGTGTTTGTTGTACATTCTCTAGATACTTTACTTAGAATAAAGGTCTCCAGGTCCATCCAAATTCATACTTCTCATGGCTGAATAGTACTTCATAGTAATCATACAGCACATTTTGTTAAACCTCTCTTGAACTGATGGGCACTTGAGTTGATTCTATATCTTTGCAATTGTGAGTTTTGCTGCCATTCAATTGTACTTGTCTTTTTGATAAAATGACTCCTTTACTTTGGAGTCAAAAGAAACCCAGTACTGAGGTTGCTGAGTCAAATGCAGGTCTACTTTTAGTCTTTTGAGGAATCTCCATACTGTTTTCCATAAAGGTTGTACTGGTTTGCATTCCCATCAACACTGTATAAGGCATTCCTTTCTCTCTGGATCCATAGTAGCATCTATTGTTTGGGGACTTTTTTTTTTTTTTTTTTTTTGCAAACAGAAATCATCTTTATTACATTGAGAAAGAGGATATACAAACTTAATTCCATTAGTTTTCACATTACTTATTCAAAGAATACACCACCACAGCGCTGAATAGACCATCTTTTGACATCGCATGTATTGTGCTCACACCATCACATATTGTCTTAGAGATAAACCCATACTGTGGCTCCTCACACTGCTTGTGTGCCAGATGATAGCAGCTCTTGAGGTATGGATAGTGGGCTTCCTCCTCCCACATGTGAAGAATCTATATGCAAAGAGTCATCTACAGACATGGTAACAACATGAAGAGAATCCACTCATAAGCTGATGTTGTTCTGGTGGTTCTCAAACTGTTGCAGCAGGAGGCCACTGATGGTGAAGAAGAACAAGCATGGCCTACTCTCACAGACAATCAGATTTTCAGGACTGACTTCCATCCACAGAGAAAGACCCATATTAACTGGCAACAGTAAGCTTCCAATCAGCTGTGCCTGGATGTCTGTTTGGCCCCCAGTCTTCTCCATTGTTAGATCAAAGGTGGCAAACCCCATCCTTCTAGTAAGTGCTTTTTCGGAACATCAGGGTTATCCTACTTTCCTTCCTTGGAGTTCAGCAGGCTCTGCAGCATGATGAAAATGAGAGAGAGTGAGACAGAGGGGTGCTGCCTTCTGATGGTCTCAGTAAGCTCTCTGTAAAAACACCTTTGGCAGTGTATGTTGATGTGTCCTACATGCAAAGACACATTTCTTGTCAGGAGAGCAAAGTAGAAGATTCAAACTGTATTGAAATGCATTAACATGGGAAATATTCATTAAATCAGGCACTATAAATGCATAGATGTCACCTTCAGAATTACCAACCATTATGAATGGGTCGCTCTTTGAGAAACAGGCTTCCAAGGAAACGCAGACCCCAGGGATTGCAATATCATCCAGAGCATCCCTATCCTGACAATTTCACACTTTTATAGTGCCCCCAAAGTCCGTAATGATTGCAAGATGCATCTGAGGGATCATTGCCAGATGGTTCATTTTGAACAGCTGGACTGGGCTTGACCAGATCATAATACCCTCTTGCACATCCTGGGCATAAAGTATGTGCCTGGAAGTTGTAGCACAAATAATTGACTTCCTTTGTCCATCTATTCTGAGGTTCTTTCCTGAGCGATAAGCCAACTCTTTGAAGACTCCAAAGTTCCCACTGGCTTCTTTATAGATAAAGTCATCAGGTTGTGCCAATGCCATCTGACATTCCTACTTTATTTGGTGGAGGAAAGCCTACTTCCATGTCTATGTGCCCAGGCACTTACAGGTGAAGTCCCAGAATCCCCATCTCTTCAGACACAGTTTTCTTTACAGATGTTCACTCTCTGAAATACTATTCCAAAATTTGTTCACTTGAGAAACCTATAGCAAGCTGGATCCGTCCAGAAAGGAGAAGATATGCCTCACAACTTCTTCAGGTAACTGGATCTCCATTTTACATGGCTGAAGCCCACAACCAATCTCTATTTCGGGACTTTTTAATAAAAGTCATTTTCTCAGAAGTGAGATGATACCTCATTGTGGTTTTAATTTGTATTTCCCTAGAGATTAGTAACTTTAAGCAACTTTTTATATGTTCATTGACGATTTGTCTATCTTCTTTTTAAAAGTTTCTGTTCACATCTTTTGCCCACTTTTTAATAACGTTATTTGTTTTTTTCTTGCTCATTTGCTTGAGTTCTTTGTAAATTCTAGTTATTAGTCCATTATCAGATGTAGAGCTTGCAAATATTTTCCCTCATTCAGGCTATCTGTTTACTCTGTTGTTTCCTTAGCTTTAATTTAATCAAGTCCCCTTTATTTATTTTCGTGGTTGTGCTATTGCACTAGGATGTACTTCATAAATATCTAGAAGAGTTTTTCTAGTATTTTCATCCAGAATTCTTATGATTTCATGCCTTATATTTAAATCTTTCATCCATCTTGAATTAATTTTTGTGAATGGTGAGAGATATGGATCCTGTTTCAATCTTCTGATTGTGTCTATCTAATTTCCTCAGCACCACTTATTGAATGGGGCTTCTTTGTCTGCTTTAACAAAGATCAGTTGGCTGTATAGGGATGATATTTTATCTAGGTTCTCTATTCTTTTCCATTGGTCTATCTGTCTGTTTTTGTGCAAATTCCACGCTTTTTTAGTTACTATAGCCTTGTAGTGCAGTTTAAAGTCTGGTAATATAATGCCTCCCAATTTTTTTCATTTTGCTTAGGTTGGCTTTGGCTATTTGGGCTCTTCTCTAGTTCCAAACTTCTTAACAATTCAAAATTAAACTATTTTTGAAGACGCAGTTAGTTCCACTTTCTCCCTGAAGCTCCCCCTAAATATGTGCAATTGATTCTCATTTTAATAAAATCCCCTAAGCAATGGATGGCTCCTTTTTAGCCCCCAAGACAAAGCCTGCTCTTTTGAAATTTAATCACCTATCATCAATTAAAACAAAAGACCAAAGACCTTGAATTTTCTTTTCTGCAGTTCTACTTAACCCACTCCCCTTCTCACCCAAGCCCACTGTAAAGATATGGCACAGAATTGAAGTCATATGAAAAATGACAATGTGAATGGCTTTTATAAATATGCTGTGTCTTATTGATCCAAACAAACGCTATGTCCTTCACTGTAGTTTTTTTGGAAATCTCATCATATTGTTGTCTTTGATGATCTCTCCTCTCCCAAATAGGTTCACATTTAGGGGATAGGTAGTTGATGCTATATGTTGGATAATTTGTCTCCTCCTATGTTTGCCCATTACTAATTGACCAGACACATTTTCCTGGTTAAGAAACTTTTTTCCAGCTTGAAGTATTCTAGTTTTAAAACAGTTAAAAGATAAGACAAATAGTCTATTAGAAAGCAGACTGAATAAGCATATAATGGAATTGTAGAATGTCTTTATATTTCTCATGTCACGTACAGAACAGACCTTTCCACTGAGCACCCTGGTAGCATTGGGACCTCCAACAGAGCACTCCCCTGCTCCCTAAAGCAGTGGGTAGCCCTAACTCTCCCTGCCATCACAGGCCATGAGCTCTTATTGAGCAGTAAACAGGTACAACTATTCCTTCCTTGCCTCAAGATCTAACATAGAATCTTAATTAATAAATAAAAAAATCAATCCATTATTCTAAAACTATTTCCCCTCATATTGAAAATATATATACATGTAGGGAAGGGATGGAGCAGCATGAATTTGAGAAGTCAGAAAATTTTCATGACACATCAGACCTAACATAAACTTCAGTAAATGATAAGAAGGTAGGAGGAAGGAGGGCCATCACAGAGGACCAGGCAGCAAATATATTGATATATATCATCTATTTGACATCAACAAGGAGACTGAGATTTATTCCATCATTACTACTATAAATAAGTCCAATGATTCTATGACTATTGTTTCATAAAGAAATTATGTCCACCTGGTGAAAAATGCTTCAATGCCAAAATTAGCACACCTTTGAAAGGAGGTAGTGTGGTCCTGCTGAAAATTCTGAGTTACAGGGCTTTGTAAAATCAGTGAAAATTTCTAGGCTTCATTTTCCTCATCTTTGAAATGGACATAATAGCATTTGTCCTGTCTCTCTAAGAGAAAAGATGAAGATCATGTGAGTTAACACATGTGAAATACTGTGAAAAGTATGAGGGCATGTGCTAAGGAATTACTATCTAATTTGGCTGCTGACATTGAAAAAGATTGCAGCTACCTAAAACATGCTCTTGCTTTCAACCCTTTTTCACCCAGGACCAAAGCTTCCTTATGAGAAAGCATGAGCTGGGTATGATCATGTTTCACAAAATAAGGTCTCTTTCACCATCTAGGATTCTGGATCCAAGAAATTCTCAGAAAAATAAATTTGACATTATCTACTTGGAGCTACTTTGTTGTTCTTTAATATTATAAAAAATGCACTCTAATCATCATTGCTTCTCAACATCTATTGAAGAAAAAATAGTTGTTTCATAAAATTTGATGTATTAATAAAGTTACAAACAAACAAGGACTTGAGATTTATTCATTAATTAATTTAGTAATTTATACCAAGAATGAATCTTGGTAATTTAGGAAATGACTGCACTTTGTTGTGATTTAGATCCACTAGTTAATTTATTTCTCTGCCTGGCTGATTGTCAGTTGAGATGAGTTGATTTGCTTATGTCTAACATGTTCATAAACAGAGCAAAGTTATTAATTTAATCTGCTTCATTTGGTAGGCAGTGTTAGGGAACCAGCCTATGTGTACATGGTTCCCTTGTGTTTGTTTTTTTACTGGGTTACTACTTTAGAGAAAGCCAAGCTGCGCCTCTCTACACAACACCTCCACCACTGAGCTTTTGAGGCTGTGTATTGGGCTGTGATTCAGTGGCAGGTATTAATTGCTGGACTGAACTTCTGGTTGTCTAATGGAATTGAATGGCTGATGATCTTCAATTGTTTGATCCAATAATGCTCTAGTGACAGAATGAAATTTCTTTTAATGAAAAATACATATTTCTTTACTTGAAAAGACCAGTATTTAGTTTTAATCACTCTTACACAAGTAATCAGTCCAGGCTAATATAATGAATGATGGTTTAGGATCCAAGAGATTGGTATTCTTTCTAGCCCCACTTCTCCTATCATCGAATTATTTGACCTTAAGAAATGCATTTAAACCCGACACTCACTTCCAGCCTCAATGTTACCACTTGTAAATGAAAAGTCTAAGTTAGGAGATCCCAATTTCTGTTTTTTGAACTTCTGAGGACATACCCACGCTTGTCCTCCTCATTATAGAATCCTTGCTTATATAGGTGTCACATATCTCAGTACTTATAACTCATTGCTATGATTTATAGATTCTATCTTGGAGAAATGGCAAGACATGTTAGACTGTGTCTAGAAGCTAGACTCATGAAGAAGTAGAGAGTAAAAGGAACAATAAGAACAATTTCAGACACAGGAACAATAGGAGCAAAGGCCTGGAGAGAAGACAATTTGTAAGGCTTCCATGGGAGTGGATATTGCTTAATGTACCTGGAATGTAACTTGGGAGAAATGATGTGGCGATAGATGGATATTTAGATAGCATTTATGACACGGTGGCTCTCATAATTATTTAAACAATGATAAGTTCTACTATATTCTGAGATTTGTTTTAAATGATTACAAATATCCCTGTAGTGGACCTTACATTCCCAAGCTGAGGCCTTTCTGATGGTTCTGGGACACAGAATTGGTGCCAACATGCAATGCAGTTAGAAGAAAAAAGAGACATGTGTTATAGCTGGTATGCCAGCTGGGAAGCTGTCATAGCAATCTAGGAGAGAAGTGATGAAGAGGACATCATAACCTGAAGACAGTGAGGTAGGTATGGAAAAGGAATTATTTTCCTTAGCATGGCCATTTCAATGGATATGAGCCACCACTCTTATTTCCATAGGGCAGTGCTGTTCTCCCAGGCTAATTTGGGATTTAGGTAAGATAGGGTATATTTTACTGTATTTATTTTTTAAACTAACATTTACAAAATATGTCAGAGCTGCACACCAATTAACAAACCCCACAGGCTGAGTGGAGGTTTTATTGGAGGCTATAGGAGGGCTGTCAGTGTGGCAGCCAAAGGGAAGTTTCTGGGCCCACAGTGGGTTGATTTTGCAGTAGCCCAGGAGCATAAAAAAAGCTGTTTTCCTCATTCTGCAGCCACCCACCCCACAGTTGTGTGTTGTGAGGGCTAGCTTTTTCCCCTGGCTCTTACAATGGCATATTTAGTAGGATATTTGGAGGAAGGCAACTTCTTCTGGGCCCCTTGCCTGCTCCCTTACCAGCCCTGTGAGTGCAAGTGAATCCCCAACACTTTCAACATCTCAGCTTTCTTTATTCACAATATAGGTGAAGTATTAAATACTTCTATGGAATAAAGATTAAAAATAAAATTAAAATAGGAAACTCCCACAGCCAGTTTGCAGAGCTGGAAAACAAGGTTATCCCGTGGATTCAGAGAAATAAAATCTCAAGTGACAAACCCCGTGTTAACTATAAAGCAGGATACACATACCAGTGCTGAGGTCCCCAAACCCTGGGACACAGACCAGTATAGGTCCTTGGCCTGTTAGAATAGGGCCACACAGCAGGAGGTGAGTGGAGGATGAGTGAGAGAAGTGTCTTCTATATTTACAGCTATTCCCTATCACTTACATCATTGCCTGAGCTCTGCCTCCTGTCACATCAGTGGCAACATTAGATTCTAATAGGAACATGAACCCCACTGTAAGTGGCCCTTGTGAGAGATCTAGGTTGTTCTCTCCTTATGAGCATCTAATGTTCACCCACCTCCATCTGTGGAAAAATTGGTCTCTGGTGCCAAAAAAGGACAGGGACCTCGCTGGTAATGTGCATTGTTGTTATATAAGTACTGTGTGATGTTTCAATTATCTATCACTGTTCAATAAACCACCCCAACATTTAGGGGCTCAAACTAACAAAGATTTAGCATTTCTCTCAATTTCTGTAGGTTGTCAATCTGAGTGGTTTTATTTTTTGCTGGTCATTGATATGGCTACACATAGCTCATGGTTTGTCTGGAAGCTGGGACCAGCTAACAATCACTGAGACTTTCTGTGCATCAGTAGACTAACAGACTTCTTCGGAACAAGGAGCCCTCAGAGTGGCAAGACCAGGTCTAACCTCAGAAATCACAAAGCATCCCTGGGTCCCACTGTATTGTTCTAAGAAAATCACAAGATCAGAGGAGGTTCAAGGGGAAGGGAAATAGACTCTACCTTTTGATGGGACATTTGAAAACAATCAATCATGCATGAATAGAATAAAAATTAAAACATGTTCTCAAGTTTCCTCTCTAGCCAAGACCAGACTTGCAGCTATGGGAGAATTGAGATCTAGGCTTAGCTTATTAGTTTAAGATTCACCATCTGATTTTTCAGATTTACACACATTTCGACTACAAGCCTTCTCCACCATTCCTTCCAGAAATCCAAAGTCCTAGATTAGCATTGTCTTGTAATGACTTACCTGGGCATTTTTTAAATATTTTAAATTTTTTAAAAAGTATATAACAAAATGATCTTATTTCCATTTTTGACACTGCTATAATATGAGAACTAATTAAAGCCATCAAACGTCCCAAAGCATGACATTTAAAATGATAATGCCTAAAGAGGAACTTTCTTTCTTTTTTTTTTTTTATTAAATCATAATTGTGTAAATTGGTGCAATCATGAGGCACAAAGTGTTGACTTCATATACAATCTGAAATATTTTCATTTAACTATTTAACGTAGCCTTCAGGGCCTTTCAATCACTATATGAAGACATTTATATTCTGCATTTAGTAATTTTCACTGTACCCTTCTAAGATGCACCGTAAGTGTGATCCCACCAATCACCCACCTTCCAACCATCCTCCTCCCTCCCCTCCCCTCCCTTGCCCCTTTTCCCATTTCTTGTGCTATAACTGGCTTTTACCCTTCATATGAAAGCTATGGATTAGCTTCATAGTAGGGCTGAGTACATGGGATACATTTTCTTCCATTCTTGAGATACTTTGCTTAGAAGAATATGTTCCAGCTCCATCCATGTAAACATGAAAGAGGTAAAGTCTCCATCTTTCTTTGAGGCTGCATAGTATTCCATGGTATACATGTGCCACAATTTATTAATTCATTCGTGGGTCGATGGGCACTTGAGCTTCTTCCATGACTTAGCAATTATGAATTGGGCTGCAATAAACATTCTGGTACAAGTATCTTTTGTTATAATGTGATTTTTGGTTTTCTGGATATACCTAGTAGAGGAATTGTAG
>CAUYRH010026499.1:0-36660 GCA_963574655.1 Perodicticus potto
TTGATGTGCTCTCTTTCTGTTTTTCGAATGTAGGCATCTAAAGTGATAAATTTTCCTCTCAAAACTGCTTTTGCAGTATCCCACAGGTTTTGGTAGCTTGTGTCTTCATTGTTGTTATGCTCAAGAAAGTTAATGATTTCCTATTTTATTTCTTCCTGCACCCAACTGTCATTCAACAGAAGGTTGTTTAATTTCCATGCCTTTGTATGGGGTTGAACGCTTTTGTTGGAGTTGAGTTCCACTTTTAGTGCCTTTAGTGCCTAGAGAAGATACAAGGTAAAATTTCAATTCTTTTGATTCTGTTGACATTTATTTTGTGTCCTAGGATATGAACAATTTTGGAGAATGTTCCATGAGGTGATGAGAAGAATGTATATTCTTTATTTTGGGGATGGAGTGTTCTGTCTGTCAAGCACAGTTGTTCTAGGGTCTCATTTAAGTCCCTTATATCTTTGTTTAATTTCTGTTTAGAGGATCTATCCAGCTCTGTAAGAGGAGTGTTAAAGTCCCCTGTTATTTTAGTATTATAGGATATCATATTGCTCAGACTGAGTAAGGTCTTTTTCAAGAATATGGGAGCATTTAAATTGGGTGCATAAATATTTAGAATTGAAATGTCTTCTTATTGTATTTTTCCCTTGACCAATATAAAGTGATCATCTTTGTCTTTTTTGACTTTAGTTGCTAAAAATCCACATGTATCTGAAAATAAGATTGCAACTCCTCTTTTCTACTGAATTCCATTTGCCTGAAAAATCATCTTCCAACTCTTAACTCAGAGTTTTAATTTATCTTTTAAAGCTAGGTATGTTTCCTGCAAGACAGTAAATGGATGGCTTGTGTTTTTTAATCCAGTCAGCCAATCTTTGCCTCTTCAGTGGGGAATTCAAGACATTAACATTTATTGAGATAATTGATAAGTGTGGTAGTGTTCTATTCATCTTATTTTGTGAGAGTCCATTGCTTACTTTTACCTTTTGCATCAGTGTGGAAGTTAGGTTCTGTCCTTTAATTTCTGAGTTCTTACTTTGCTGTTGATTCATTGTGATGGTCAGTGTGCAGAACAGGCTGATGTTTTTCTTGTAGAGCTGGTCTTGTTGTGGCAAATTTCTTCAATGTTTGTATATCAGTAAATGATTTGATTTCTCCATCAATTTTAAAGCTTAGCTTCACAGGATATAGAATTCTGGGCTGGAAATTGTTCAGTTTAAGTAGATTAAAGGTAGATGACCATAGTGTTCTTGCTTGGAAAGTTTCCTTAGAGAAGTCTGCAGTTACCCTGATAGACTTTCCCCTATAGGTCAACTGGCTCTAATTCCTGGCAGCTTGAAGAATCTTTTCTTTTGTCTTGACTTTGGACAGGTTCATGACAATGTGTCTTGGAGAAGCTCGGTTAGATTTGAGGTGACCTGGGGTCCAATATCCCTCTGAAAGGAGTGTATCAGAATCTTTGGTGATATTTGGGAAATTTTCATTTATAATGTTCTCTAGTATGGCTTCCATTCTCCTGGAACATTCTCCTTCCCCTTCTGGGATACCTATAATTCCTATGTTTGAACACTTCATAAAGTCCCATAATTCTGTCAGTGAATGTTCTGCTTTCTCCCTCTTCTTTTCTGCCTCTTTAAATATCTGAGTTATCTCAAGAGCTTTGTCCTCTACCTCCAAAATTTTTTCTTCTGCATGGTCTAATCTGTTGTTGATACTATCTATTGCATCTTTAAGTTCCTTAATTGATTGTTTCAGTTCCTTCAGCTCTGCTATATCCTTTCTATATTCTTTACATCATTCATTTCTTATTTGATTCTGTTTTTGGATTTCCTTTTGGTTATTTTCCATTTTATCAGCAGTTTATTTCATTGTTTCCATCATTTCCTTCATTGTTTTCATCATCTGTATTCTAAATTCCCTTTCTGTCATTTCTAACATTTCTTTTTAGGTGGAATCCTCTGCAGTAGCTACCTCACAGTCCCTTGTGGGGGTTGCTCTGGACTGGTTTTTCATGATGCCAAGAGTTTTCTGCTGATTCTCCTCATGAGTGATTTCTTTTATCTGTTTCCTTGCCCTAATGTTCTTTTCACTTCCTTTTGATGTTTAAGTTGCTGTGTCTCTGGACTAGGGTTTTGATGAGTCCAGTTCTCCACTGCTTTTGTTCTCCTCATGGGGTCCAGATGTCTCACACTGACTCCATGTATCCCCAAAGGGATGTTTCTGGGAAGATCCCACCATTCAGAGATGCCCAGGAGTCTTCTTTACCCAGAGTCACTGTGCCCAGTTGCAAGGAAGCTGTTACTCGGCCCTACAGAATCTTAATAAACTACAACTGATTCAGAAATGTGTAAAAAATATGAACAAATGCTAGCATTCCTTGAGTTGGAAGTACGAGAGCTAAAAGGAACTTACTGGTTTAATTGAATTGTTGGGACTAGCTTTCAGTGATCTGAAAAAGCATTTATGTGGAAACTACATACAAAGCAGTGTTTCCTATGAGTCCTACTTTGGGGTGAGCACTTTTCAAAGGACATGGAGCTTGAGCAGCGTGTCACAGTAGATAGGGCTTGACCTGGAGATAAAGGAGCTGTGATTCCAGAGAGAAGGAAAGGAAGAGGTGTATCTCAGACAGGATAAATAGCATTAACCTTGACTGGAAAGCAGATGAGAGGGACAGTAGGTCCAGTTCTCGGACAGCTGATGTGCCTGAACATTGCTTATACAGAATCCAGGATGTAGTCCTTAAACAAATTGCAAGGAATTTTGCTAAGATTTTAAGAAAGGATGTTCCTTGATTTGAAATAAAAATAACATTACATGATAGTTGTCAAAACACAAGAAGCTGCTTAAAATTCAAGTTAGGCAGATCTAACGAAGTAGACCCTGATGTTGTCGCACTCAGGTTATTTTGTGTTCTTACCTTCTGTCATCACATGAAATGATTCTGTGGACTGGAGAATTGGAGTAAATCTATATGTATATATATATAAACACACACACACAAGAGTGTTTTATGCATAAAACATATAAAAATGTGTATAAGAGTATGCGTGTATACATACATATACTACATATTTCATGGAAAATTGTTTTAATCTCAGCTTTACCTGCTGTTAAGTATGTGACCATTAGCAAATGATTTAATCTCTCCACATTTCTGTTTCCCATTTGTAAAATAGGGTAGAATAACAATGCTTCTCCTCCAGGTTGTTGAGGACACTCAAGTTAATGCCTGAAAAGCATCCATTCCCCAGCCAGCACATGGAGGAGAGATACTACATTGTGTTTTTGTTGTTGGCAATTCTTTATGAGCAGATGCCTTCAGTTACACTGATGGCAAAGATAAAGTCCCCCAATTCCAGATTTCTTATATATTAATTTGGCAAGTGTGGGTTATTTTATTAAACTCAAATGATTCCTGAAGGTTTCGTACAACTGATTTGGCATTCATCAAATTAACAAGATACGTGTTAAAACTGCACTTGGGTGTTCATCATTGAAGAAGCATCTGCGGTGGGATGGAGTCCTTATTTACATTTTAACATGTTTCTGCCAGTTACACAAACTGCCTGAAAAGATTTTCCAGTTGGCGGTCATTTTAACCCAATTTAAATCCAAATATGCTTGTTTCACAAAATATAGAAGCTTACTCTGCATCTCCAGCTTTGATGCTCCAGTCTGCAAATATCCTTCTGGCTGCGTTCATTAAAAGCCTGTTGTTAACAAGTAACTTGGCTTCAGATTATACGCACAAACTGATTTTCAGTTTTCTATGTTATATTGTAAAAACAGTGCCAAATATTTATGAGATTTTCATTAAAATAATAGATATGTCAAGTAAAAATTATTCAGAGTACATTTTGAAATCCATATCAATATAGCAAGCATATATTTATGTAAAATTATAGTATTTAAATGGATCTTATTTTTAAAGTTTTGGATTTAAAATAACATTTTTATTCCATTTCTCTAAAAGAGCTAAGATCTTGAATAACAGTTAAAAGGGTAAGACTAGCCAGTTCACAATTCTAGGGATAGTGAGTATTTTTCTTTGGCTTGAATAAATAATTCAGTCTGTATGGCTAATCATATTTGAGATAAATGTATTTTGAATTTGGAGGGGTTGGCAAACTTTATTTTTTTCTCCTTTTATAAATTTCAGAGTATTATGGGGGCCCAAACATTCTGGTTGCATTTGGATTTTGGCAAATGCCAGACCATGCAGTCGTTTGGCATATTAGATTTTATTTTGTTGCAGATTTTATCAAGATTTTTCAATACAGATGGTGCCCAACTTGCCATGGTTCCAATTATGACTTTATGACAGTGCAAAGTGATATGCATTTAGTATAAATCATCCTCCAAGTTTTGAATGTTTGAATTTTGACTTTCTCTTGGGCTGGTGAACTGAAGCATGATAATTATGTTGCTGGGTGATGGCAGCAAGCCACAGCTCTCTGTCAACTGTGTGATCGGGAGGGTAAAAAAAAAAACATGAGATAACACCATTTAGCTTTTACCAGGTCAAGAAGTTTGATTTGGGCTACTGGTTGTTTTATGGGTTATTCAAAAATTGTACATACTAACATGCATCTAACATATATACTAAAACCTACATTGCAGCAAATGCATTTACTCAGTATGAAAATGAGTAGCATTTTCAAGGTAGTTTTCCTGGAAGAGTTCAATCTTTGATGGGATAAATATAAAAACTCTCCCAGAGTTTTTTGTTTTTCTTGGGAAGGGGGTTATCAATTAAGGAGACATATACGTATGTAATTTGACAAACAAATAAGATGACAATGACATTTTTATGCAAACATTTTCTCAAAATCCTATTATTATAAGTGTGTTTAAAAAAAAAATTATCTTTGAAGGTGTGCCTTGAATGTGGAGAGGATTACTGTTCCGGATGTTTTGCTAAAATCCACCAGAAGGGGGCGCTAAGGCTCCACAGAACGACTCTCCTGCAGGTAGGACTCCAAATGCTTCAAGGGCAGTGTGCCTGTAAAACGCTTGAAGATAAAGATATTTGAAACATATGTAATTATCTGGAACTCAGGATGATTTACCGTAATTTATAAAATTGTATTATGTACAGTCCTAACATATGTCTTAAAATTATTTTGCTGAACACGAATCTAGATTGCATTTTGGTATTTAAAGTCTGTTTTAATAGTAGCTGCTGCAACGCTCAGCTTGATTGGAATCTTCAGATTATGCATTCCGTCTGTGAACTTGGCACTTAAAACATTAGACACTATTTTTATCTATTGTGATTTCAAATGAACACATGGATTATTTTAAATATTGTTTCTATGTAGTTTATAAGTAGAAATCTCTCATGTTTTCTTTTCATGTTTATTTTAAACTAGTTTTTTATTTATCTTCACTCATTTTCATTCAGATCAGTTTATCTCTCAGGTTTCTACCTTTCTTTCTCCCTATAAAGGCCTTTTATGTATCCTTATATACTCATTGCTGTTTGAAACGCCTAAAGTCACCGGGTCAGGTATTTAAACTTCTGATACTTAAACAGAAAATATGGCGAGATAGAGACAAGAGATTACACTGGTTACATTAAATGATGTCTTGATTTGTCATATCCTTCCTTCATTTTACACTAATGTATTCAACAGGTATTCACTGAGTACCTTGTAGGAAGTACCTTGTAGTACCTTCCTACTGAGCACCTTGTAGGAAGCAGGGTCTGTGCTAGGCAGTGACCTTATATAGATTCTAATACTGAGGCCTGGAAATAAGAATGGAAACTTGTATAAAGTTTAAGGATTCGAATATTATCTTATAGGCAAAGGCAAGGAGATGATCAGATCTGAGTTTAGAAAGATACAGGTAGATTTCAAAATTTACCTACGTATCACCTCATGTACGAATATTGGTATCTGTGAGGGGTGGTGATGACCCAAGTTATGATAATGACAAAACGTAAAATCGACTTAACTCGTATTTACCAAAGATACTCAAGGTTTAGTGCTTTTGAGCAGAAATGATGGAACCAAAAACTTCTGCTTATTTCCTTTACTATATTGTAATCAGATAGTCATGAAAGTGAAAAGTAATCTATATAAAAGTGAGTCAAATTATTAATATATAAATAATACAGAATTTATATGTAAATAATATTTCTATAATTATTACTATATGAATAATAGAGTGCGCTAAAGGCACTGTGCTTTGGAGGCAGATACGGTAATGTAGTGACCCCACCATGAGTTCATGTTAGGAATTTTTCATTAAATAATTTATTGAAGACATTTTCTGAGTTATCACTCTGAATTTAAGCATTTTGCTAGCTGGTATGGAAGATACCAGGAAGAATGTGGCACAGCTCCTTTCCTTCAGCATTTGAGCTTCAAGAGTTATCTAGGGTTGATTCTCTTCTCTCTCATTTTTCCTCCTACCCCAGCCCCTTTCCATCTTTGCAGATTAAGGTCTTATAAAGTTTCAAATACAGATTTGAATGGAGAAGTGAGAAAATATTTGCTGAATATATGCTTCATGTCAAACACTCTTTTTGTAAAAAGCATATTATTGTTTCTTGGGTACAACAACATTCAAGTAACATACTACTTTTGTGTGGAGTATTGACATGTTATGCCAACCTACAGACTTCTCCCCCATCTTTGTTAAGGTATAATTGGCAAGTAAAAAGTGTATATAATTAAGTTATGAAATTTGATGTTGTAACATTGACGAATGTCAAACGCTCTCCAAAGTCAAGCTAGGGCCCATTTCCATCTAGCACATCAGGTCTCCACCTCCCTCCTTCTCTCACTTGTTTCTTTCTTACTGTTCTTCCTTCCTGTCTTTTTTCTCTTTTTATTTCTGTGGTGAGAATACTTAAGATACTTCCAGCATCACATTTCCTGATCTGGACTGCAAGGGAGGAAAGGGTGATAAGCCAGAAATAGTAGTAAAATGGTATTTAAGTCATAGTGAACCTCAAATTGTTGAATACTAGTGTATCTCTGAAAGTTAGTATGAATGGGTTTCATAAAATATATGCCAGTCAAAGAACATGGCAGAGAACCATGAATCCTTGAAATGTTTCTTCAAATACAGGGACTCTTCTATGTCTATAAAATTACAGTTAAATAACAGTTTGTATTGCCCTCTACTCTGGGGAAAGTGAGTGTTAATGCCGGAGACTCCTGGGAAGCGCCTGTCTACTGGAGAGACAGTAGCACACAGCACACACAGGCCTTCTGTATTGGGAGTAAATTCTGTATAATGCTGTTACTCTCTCTTTATATAACATTATTTCACCTATGGGATTGCTAAGGAATATATTTCGAAGGTGATAATACATATTTTTTTAAATTTCAGGTTAATGTGAGGATATAAACAACCAGGTCACAATGTTTGAATTGGTCATGTAAGTCCCTCTTGTAGTTGAGTCCACACCCAGAAGAGGTGCCATGTACCCACATTGTGCCCATTAATTGGGAGACCTCCAATCCCTCTCTCTCCTCCCCTTTAACCCCTCCCTTTTTGCCCTGTCCCCATCTTGAATTGAATTGAATTGAGTTTTACTCTTGTGTGGGCATGTATTAGATTATCTACTGGCTTCATATTAGTATTGAGTATGTGGGATATTTGGTTTTTCGTCCTTGTGATACTTTACTGAGAAGAATGTGTTTCAACTCTATCCAGGTTAATACAAAACATGTAAAGTCTCCATCTTTTTTAATGGCTGACTTGTATTCCATGGTATTCATATACCACAGCTTGTTAATCCATTCCTGGTTTAATGAATTGGATTCATCGGATCTATTAATCCAATGCATTTAGGGTGTTTCTACATCTTGGTGATTATAAATTGAGCTGCAATAAACAATCTAGTACAAATGTCCCTATAGTGAAATGACTTTTTTCTTTTGTGTAGTTGCCTAGTAATGGGATTGTGGGATCAAATGGAAGGTCTATTTTTGATTCTTTGAGGATTTGCCACTTTTTTCCAGGGAGGCTGTATTAGTTTGCAGTCCCACCAATATTGTAAAAGTGTTCCCTTCTTTCCACATCTGTGCCAGCATCTGCAACCTTGATGTGAGCTGTTCTCATGGAGGTTAGGTGATATCTCAGGGTGTCTTTGATTTGCATTTCTCTGATGATTAAGGATGATGAGCTTTTTTTCATATGTTTGTTAGCCATTTGTCTGTCTTCCTCAGAGAAGGTTCTGTTCGTATCTCTTAAGGCAGTGGTAGACGTTATTGTTTGCTCTTTTTTTGTTGATTAACTTGGGTTATCTGTAAATTCTAGTTATCAAGCCTTTGCCAGATTTGTAACATGCAAATATCTTTCCCCATTCTGAAGGTTGTCTGTTTGCTTTACTTGTGTCATTAGCTTTATTAAATCCCGTTTGTTTATTTTGGTTGTTGTTACAATTGCCACTGAAGTCGTCTTCATAAAATCTTTCCCCAGGCCAATATCCAGAAGAGTTTTTCCCATACTTTCTTCTAGATTTTTGTATCATTTTGTGTCTTAGATTTAAATTTTTTATTCTACTGAGTTAATTTTTTGAAAGTAGTGAAAGATGTGGGTTGAGTTTCCACCTTTTGCATGTGGTTATCCCGTTCTTCCAGCACCATTTGTTGAATAGAGATTCTTTTTCAGGTATCTGCTTTTGTTTGGTTTATCAAAGGTCCAATAGCAAGTAAGAGACTGGTTTCATCTCTTGGTTTTCTATTCTGTTGCATCTGTCCAAGTCTTTATTTTTGTGCCAATACCATGCTGTTTTGATTACTGTGGACTTGTAATATAGCCTGACATCTGGTAGAGTGATGCCACCAGCTTTGTTTTTATTATAACAAATTGCCTTTGTTGTACAGGTTTTTTTCTAGTTCCATACAAAATGAAGAATTATTTATTCTGTTTCGTGAAAGTACGCTGTTGATAATTTAGTGGGGATTGCATTAAATGAGAGTGATAATTTTTTAAAGGTAATTCAAGTAAATATGTGTATGCAAAAAAAAATTTTAAATGAAAAGTTTTGGGGCTTCTTAAATGTAGATTCTACGTATAACTGAGATCATATATTTTTTGTGTATGAGTCTTGCTTATTTCACTTTTCATAATGTCCTCCAGGTTCATCCATGTTGTCAAACTTGACAGTGTCTTCTTTACAAAGGCTGAATGATATTCTATTGTATGTCTGTATATAGGAGCTCTCACCACACAGAGAAAGTAACTATGGGAAGCAATGGGTATGTTCACAATCTTGACTGCAGTTTCCCTGTGCATATGTTAGATCACATGCATGTACGTGCATGCCAAACACCAGGTTTTATACTTTAAATATTATCTCTCTCTCTGTTTTATACATATAAGTTTTTTGATGGAAACTGTATCAAAATGTATTACATATTTCCAGCTATAAATACAGCACAGTGACCAAAGTTTTCCTATGTATTTGTGACTTGTGCCCATCATAATGGCCACCTTTATTGTAGCACTTAATAAGAAAGAGTCTTCAGATAGCTCACGTAGTCTGCACAGTTGTACGTTCCACAGCAAACCTAAGAGGGCTGGTTAGTACTGGTTCTGTTCTGGTTAGTACTTCATTTTTCCCAGTATCCTGGCCTTACCAACACTTCCTGACTTGAATCTGTTGTCCCTGTGGTATCTGCCGTTTTCTTCGTATTTCCATCCCCTGTTTGGTCTTTCAATGCTTTTCAGTTGCTTTGCATTTTTCTCTCATTTCCCTCGTTCTCTCGTCTCTTTCCCTGTGCAGTCAGCCTCCTGTTGTACGTTGGCCTTACTGGCCATGGTCAGCCGTGAAGGTCTGTCTGTGTAGCCCTCACTAACTGGTCCTGCCATGTTCTCGGGTCTTCACCGTTCTGGTGAACTGTTAAAGTTATGGGGCTTTGTTGACTTGGGACTTCACACCTGATTTGAAAAGTTAGGGCAGACATCTGATAGATGAATATTGAACTTTACTATATAAAAGGCAATCGTCCTAGGCTAAGGCCTGTTATGCTTTATATTCTTTAACCCATTCTCTTGTTTCTAGTTATTATAAAATGTGGCCAAATTTGATAGCTGAGAAGCTCTTCAGCCCCTCCCCTGCATGTCAGAGAGCCTGTCTGTTCACAGTCAGTAGGGAACTTTTTGAACCAGCATATCTCGTTTTACTTAAGAGATAAATCCCTGAGAAATGGGAAGCGAGTTATTTCTATTTACATGTTGACTAACATTATGATTTCAAAGGGCCTTTCTTTTGATTTATGATCAATTTATACTTGGCAGTCATTCAAAACGCTTCAAGTATCTTTGCCTCCTGCAACCTCTGTTAAATAGTTAATTATCTACAAAATACAGGAGAAGAGCAGGAAGGGAATTGCTGAGGATGAAAAGTCTTCTCTATATAGAAAGATTGTCAACAGCGAGGGCTGAGTGGGAGTTTTTTCCAAGTGAAAAATGAGGTCTTAATACTTCAGGCATTCCTGTATCCCCTTAACAATGTCAGATCGGATGGAAGAGACAAGGTTAATCAGAGAGGATAGGAGACGGAGGAAAGCAAATAGAAGACATTCTGTTGTGAGCATGACAGGTGCAGGGGAGTTAGAATAAGGAAGGCGCTAATACATCATGGTAGACCTGTTTGCTTAACTGGAATGGCGATTTTCTTAACTGAAAAGGAGAAACCATGGACAGGGAGGGCGGTAGTTATGGAAGCAGAGACGTTGAGGCAGAACTCCACATTGTCTGGCATGAGCCTGTGTCTGTTGGTTCGGTGTCACTGTTGCTATAACGGCACACCTGAGGCTGGGCGGTTTATAAGGAAAGGATGGTTATTTAGTGCACTGACTTGTAGGTTGGGAGGTACAAGAAGCATGAAGCCACATCTGCTCAGCTGCTGGGGGGAGGGCTTTTTGCTGCATCATAACAAGAGGAGAAGGGCAAAAGAGAAATGGATCTGTGCCAAGAGGCAGAGCCCGGGGGCGTCCTGGCTTCCCAGCAGCTCAGTCTGCGGGAACTCCTACCAGAAGGAATCCCGTCTCTCAAGAGCGAGAACTCACCCCAGACCCCAGGAAGGGCACTACGCCAGCCATGGGGGCTCCAGCCCATGACCCAAGCACCTGCCACTGAGCCCCACCCGGCAACACATGGGGTCAGGTGTCAACATGGAGCATTTTTGATGTGAAAAGACATGCCACATCCAAAATATAGCAGAGGCGTATCTAGCCAGGGGGACATATCTGAGAGTTCCGTCACTATGTGATTTTATCATTGGTGGACATTATGGAGCGTACACACACACAGAACTAAACAGTACAGCCCCCCAGTACTCCCAGGCTGAAAGCACGGGGAGCGAGTTGCTGTGCTGACTACTGCAGGTGGTCACACAATGCTCGGTACTCGTGTGTCTAAACAGAGGAAAGGTACGTTGAAATGCAGCCTTGTCATCTTAGGGACCGCCACTGTATGTACAGTCCGTTACTAAGTCAAATGTCGTTATGTAGCACAGAACTGTGTATCTAGCCCCTTTAATCTCCACAGACAGGTGCCCATGCAAACGTGGTGGGAAGATGTGTTTGCCGGTACATACTCGAAGGAGCATAATTACTGGGCAGAACCTCGGTTACTGTCAGAACAAGCTCACGTGTGCTAACTTTACAGGAGTATTTCCTTTTCTTTTCATTGGCAATGACCAATATCAGCTTTTAAACTTACACCAGCATATGATTGCATTAATGTTTAGAATAAAATGATATTTTGAGATCATTGCCAATAATATTGGATAATAGCATGATTACTGGAATGATACTGTAGGGCTAGTTTCAAACGCAGTTCTCAAAAGGAACTGCACCCTCTTTCCATCTCACTCCCTTCCTGGAGCCGGGAGCCCATGTCCATGTCCGACTTCTGGTCCCCAGGGGCCCCCTTGCTTTAGTTTGGGACAATACTGAGAGACCATTACAGCTCCTCTTGAGATTTTCTTTTGAGTTGAAGTTCAGCCATTCCCCTTGCTCAATTCTCCCACTTACTTACCCACAGGTGTCTTTCTCTGAGCCTTCACCACTAAAACTCAGGCAGGCAAACCTCAGCATTTATTTCTCAGAGAACCTGACTCATGGCAATGTGGGATTCAGAGCAAAATTATAGATAATTGTTGACCTAGTTTTAGAATATGATGAAATTTTTGAAGGTCAGTACATAATATCTCTTTGCTTTCCATATTCTGAACCAACTGAGAAATAGATATTAGAGTCAGAAGGTAGAAATCAAAATATCACCTTTATTACTGATACAATCAAAATTAGTGGTTGTGGATTGAATGTGAAGGCAAAGCCAGCTTCCTGATACTTTCTAAAATTGAATTTTTTTCCCTTGAATTTATATATTTCCCTTTTGCAAGACACAGCCTTCTCAAAGCCTTAACGGATGTCTAGATTGCAGGGTGCCCTGGAACAGAAACCTCAGAAGGGGCAGAGGGAACACACTCAGTTCTTTCCCCCTAAGTTACTAATAAGGTAGAAATATGTAGATTGAAAGAAAATATTCCTCCAAAATGAAATTGTTGTAAATTCACCCACCAATGCCCAGCGCGTGGTAAGTTCTCAGCTGTGTCAGAGGACTCAGAGCAGTGATAGTGGAAGCTACGTGGAAATGCTAAAATTATATACCTTTCCTGTTTGCAAGTATCAATTAATATCACCCTTAGGAAAAAACGCTTAAAGTGTGTGTAAGTGAGCACTGTCATGTTTTTAACATTTTTCTTAAATACGAATAATGCTTATTCTTTCTCACTATCAGCCTATGTTCACTGCCCTTCCACAGTATTCCCACCTTGTGCTTCCTCTATCAAAGAATTTTTAAAACTATATTGCTATCTACTATTCATTCTTTCATGTCATCTGATAATTTTTTTATTAAATCATAGCTGTGTACATTAATGTAATCATGGGGTACAATGTGCTGGTTTTATATACAATTTGAAATGTTTTCATCAAACCGGTTAACATAGCCTTCATAGTTTTTTCTTTTCTTAGTTATTGTGTTAAGACATTTATTTATATTCTACATTTAGTAAGTTCACCCGTACCCTTCTAAGATGCACTGTAAATTTTAAACCCCATGAGAGACACTGTTTCCTGTTGTTCATCTCTGTATTCTCACTGCTTCCCATTATACCTAGCCCACACAAATCCATTTTTGAATAGGTGAAAATGTGGCTGAGTCCCCAAGGGTATGATCAAGCTCCTGAAATAAGTTAACGCTTTATCCTAGGGGGAAATGTTATTCTTTTCTGAATTTTGGAAGCCAAGGAATTAATTAACTGGGGATTGGATAATTACAGGAATGTATGCCACGTTAACCTGTTAGGATGACAAAGGGTTAACAAAACCTTTTCCTCGTAAGAGTATCTGACCTTTAACTTTCTAGCTCTTTCTCTGGGAAACAGATAAAGATAGCAATGTCAGCTACGTTCCTAGGCAACATGCTGATAATAAATATGACCTCTGGTCGGCAAACTATGTCTACACAGGGGGAACTATATGTGCTTAGCGTGAGCTGTAACTCTGAGCACAGTGAGCTCACCCACGGTGGGCTGGGAAGCCCTGAACTGGGGTTGGCTCTGGTGGAAAACGAGGCTTCTAGACCAAATGTGTTCCTCACCTGTCTGCGCAGCACTTACACTTGCCTCCTACCTAAAAGTAACAACTGATGCTGGCCTGTTGGAAATTGTTATTTGTTCCCGTCCTTATCTTTCTGAAGAGGATGATATCAAGAGTGATTCGATGACAGTCTCAATTAAGAGTCTGAAAGTTTGGTTCACCCAGGCAGCCCCATTGGTGAGCATTGCACTTAAGTGTTTCGTTAATCAGAATTAAAAATAGAAAGGTGGAATACTCAAAAGACAAATTAAAAAAACATTTGTCCAGGAATCGTAGACTAGAAATTTTTAAAATAGCTTTATTGAACTAAAATTCAAAAAAATACAATCAATCATGCATTTCAAATACATAATTCAATGGATTTTTTTGCAGTTTCTGGCTGGGGCTTGGTTTGAACCCACCACCTCCGGCATATGGGGCCGGCACCCTACTCCTTTGAGCCATAGGCACCGCCCTAATTCAATGGATTTTAATATACTCTATAGAAATGTGTACCTGTCAGCACAGTTGTTTTAGAATATTTCACCACCTCAAAAAGAAAGCTCATGCCCTGTGCTGTTACCCCTGTCCTGTTATCCCCGGCTCCTGGCAAACCCTAATCTACTTTCTCCCTAGATCAGCCTGCTGGGGATATTTCAGATAAACAGAGCAGTGTGGCGGGTGGCTTCCCAGGACTGGCTTCTTTTACTTGGGTAATGTTTTCCAGGTCTTTCCGTGTTGTGCCATGTATGAGTATTTCATTTATTTTTATGCCCGAATGATATTCCGTGGCACGGATGCAGCACATTTTACCTGTTCATCAGATGCCTTTTTTTGTTCCCATGTGGAGGCTATTGTGAATAGCGTTCCCGTGAACACCTGTGTGCAAGTCTTGGCGTGGATGTCTTCTCCTTTCTCTCGGCGAGGTCCCTTGTCGTGGAATTGCTGCCTGCAATGGGAACTCCATTTTTAATTGTTTGAGAAACTTCCAGATTGCCCTCCAAGGTGGCCGCAGCATTTTCCTTTCCCATAGTTGTATGCAGGGTTCTGCTTCTCTGCCTTCTACCCACACGAGATGTGGCCTTTGACCGTGGCCTCCCAGGGAGCACCGGGCCGCATCAGGGGTGTCTGATTTTCACTTTGTTGACTAATGGTGCCCAACATTTTCCCTGATGTTAGTGGCCTCTTGCATATCTTCTTTGGAGAAATTTCAGCAGGGATTTTTAAAAAGACCTGGACATGGGACAGGTTAACAGCTCGTATCTGAGTGAGGTTACTTCTGTGGTGACTTTTAGATGACAGCGCTAAGGAAAGCCAGGGAAAGGGAAATGAAATGTATTGAGGAGTATTGAAAAGGGGCAGGAGGAAGGGAAGGTGGGGATTTATTATAATTATTATTATTTTACCGTCCTTGAAGAGTTGGAAGAACCTAAGTGGTTTAGGGAGAATACCACAGGAGCAAGTGACAGACAGGGCACCTGGCGCGGTGGAGAGAGTGGCTACCGCGGAAGGCTTGCCGTGGAGATGGCCGGGACCAGTCTCCAAGGGAGAGGGGGGTGTTTGGTTGACATTGTGCTCCTAAGGAAGTATTTAGGATAAAATTCATATATGCAACCTTAGAGCTTTGCAGAACTACTGTGAGGGTTGCTGTGAGCTGTGACGACACGGCACTCTACTGAGGGCGACAAAGTTGAGACTCTGTCTCAAAAAAATAAAAATAAATAAATAAATAAATAAAATGACAAACAAAAAAGGTACTAAAAAAATCCATTTGTAAACTCTGTAATTGTACTAGCACATTTATAAAAAAGAAATTATGATTTCAAAAATAAATAAGTAAACATGAGACATCATTCCTTGAGCTTTGTTAGTGAGTTTATTTTGCTTTTCCTAAACATGTTACTCAAATCATTGCATACAAATCATTTGTGCCTTATATAGCTCAAATATGAGTAATTGCTGAAAGCAGCCAACTCATCTGGATGAATTATACATGTAATATTAGCTGAAAACAATTGTAAGTACTTGTGAAAGTAATGAATATAGTGCCTAATTATATGTCAGCAAAACCGTGAATCAAAAGTGAGATTGCAGGTGTGAAATTTCCCTGTTATTTTCTTGTTGCAATTCTGGCTCACTTTCAATATCACTTTCTAGGTAGAATTTTTTTTTTTAATGTTGTAATAGCATTTGAAAGGCACAATTATTTAGACTCAAATCTTAAGTTGTTCTTTTTCTTGAGACCAGATCAGAACATTGAAAGCTTTTTGACAAGGTTTCTTCTTTCAGCTATTCCAGTTGTATGTTATGTTGTCTTATTTTAAAATACTTTGACTGGCTTAGATGTGTTTTTTTATCTGTTGCTTTATAAAAGTAGTAAAGATGGAGCCCAGATTAGTTTAATTTGACATCATCTATCTATTGAATAATAAACAGTGTTTATAATCAGGGTCATGTACCCAAGTCCTTGTTTATTTTTATCATCTGTTAATGTGCCAAGGAGAAGTAATAATACATAATTCACTGATGGATTAATAAAACCTGATGGAAATTATATCTTTAGAGGAAAGGTTAAACTAAGGGTCTTGTAAGTTCTGCTTAAAGTTACACTTACATGATCCTTGAATAAGCAATGCACTTTATCTACATGAATTTCACATTTCCAAGGTTTGATTTCTATCTTTCTTGTAAGAATTTTTTTATACCGTTGATATTTTCATACTGCTTACTGCTTGTGCAAATTGCACATCTGGTTTTAGAATTATCATGAGCAAAACTGGATTTCGGAAAATGATTTTGCTCTGAGTTTTCCTGTCGTAATTTTATTTCACCCTGTAAACGCTTAATTTTCTTTGTTCCTTTATGTATTTATGTAAGGACTTTCCCTCAGATTCTGTCCTTCTTTTCTGGGGGTCTGCTATGTAGCAGTTTCTTCCCTGTGCTTTCTACCTTTTCCAGCTGCCCTGAAGTTACCTTTTTCTTTCTATTTTTCCTAACAGAAGATGAAAAGAAACTCTTAATCAAATCATTTTGTAGATATCTTTTTCCCTTCATCTTTCATAGAAAATCCAGAGCTGATTATGATTAAAGCCTGTTTTTAGGGATAAGTGAGTACTGAGACTATCTGTAAAGAAGGATCCGTACGAAAAGGAAAATAATAATTTACTCTAAAACAGAAGATATGTTTTAATAATGGAAAAATTGCTATCATGTTCATCTTTTTTCATTCTTGTTTAGTGGACTAGGGTATTTAACATTATGTATTTTTGAAAGTTGCTTTCACTTTGCAAAGATATTTTTACTAAGTGGAAATTTAATGACCTTATTGCATCTTGTCTTTGGTGCCTAATTAGAGGAATTTGTCTGCTTGTAGCTAGTATTTCTTCTTTACCTCAATGCTCCTAACTCAGATATTTTATCTAATTTGTTATTGTTAATTTCGATAACACAATCCTCATACTGTAATAATGCAATATATTCGATATATTGTATAGATAGAATATGCTGGCAAAATTATCCTTAGAATCTTCCTTGGATAAGTAAATCTAAAATAATTATTTTGATGACTCTTAATAAAAAATGTTTATTTTACGGTAAATGAAAGCACGATTCAGCAGTATGTATGTGTTGCTACCATGACACGATGTATGATTATTGAAAAATTTCCTGTTCAGGAAGGTCCTTTAACTAATTCACAGGGCTTAAGGGCAATCAGGGTTGGACGATGGCCACTCACTCTGTTACCAGAGCCCTAACAACAATCGTTAACATTCCTAGTTCAAACACTAGTGTGCTGCCTTCGATATCACAAAAAGTAAATAATAAATGACTTAATAATCTGCGAGTCCTCACTCCCAGTTCTGTTGATGAAAACGTAATTCCATGTCTAGTAGTAAGCCGCTGCAGAAATAAATGTTCCCTTTACATTCCTACTGGCCAATTCCAAATTTGATCTGAAAATTGCAATGTGATTGTCATGTGCTATAGAAGATGAGTAAAAAAATTCTCATGAACATGAAGCATGAAACAGAACAAAACAGAACAAGCCACTTGTGCGTGTGTCTGGGGGACCTGTCCCTCCTTCTGGGTGACCTCGACCCTGGTACTTTGCTCCTAACAGAGATCATTACATCTTAACGAAAAATCTGAATCAAGATAAAGCCTCCTTTACAAAGCCATTGTCTAAATCAGAATGAATGTCTTTACACCTTCATTATCTACATTCAGAGTTTTTAAATTTTATTTTTAGTTTTCCTTTTAGCGGGATGCTTAGTTAATGAGCCGCTGACACTGTCCGAACGTGCCTTCGGGAGAGGCGTTTCCACAGATGCTCATCATTCTGTCTTCTAGTCTTCAGATATTGCTGGTTTGGTCTTTAATTAAGAAAGCTTACCCCTGATTGTTTCAAAATACTAAATGTATTAGAAAAGGAAAACCAAAGATTCAACAAAACTTTGGAGTTATACTGACTCCATTCTCCCATTAACCAACCACATATGCGGTAATTCACATCAAAGGACCCAGAACAAACTGTATTTAGGAATATAACGCCACTATGAGAGAGAAGTGTTTTCTCAAAAAGAATTTTGTATATATACAAGCATGCATCTCACAGTGTTAAAATCCCATTCGTGTATAACTTGGTCCTTTTGAAATAAAGCTATCCAGGTGCTGACGGTTCTCCACAGTCCCTGTGAGCAGGGAATTGAATTGATGTCTCTTGTGTCTTGCTACGAAAGGTTTTCTGGGTGCGTGTGTATGTGTACGTATCTGTCTCTACCTCTATGCTTTTTCTAGCAAATTCAAGTTAAATTCAGAAGTCTTCTGCACAGCTTAGATTTGTGGGTTTCTACTTTAGGATTATAATTGCAATAAGTGTCTTCTAAAATTCTGCCAAGGGAAAAGCAAAGCACATCTACCCTGTGAGAGGAGATATTCCACTCCCCGCTCCCCGACTTGCAAAGCAACGTTGGTCTGAACTGTGTCCGAACTTCCCTCAGCTGCAACTTCTAGATCCCGTAAGGAGACACAGCCTTGTCCCACGATTATTAATATTTATGGCCGCAGGGCCAGGGTTTTGGCTGATAGTGGTAGTAGAGTTTGGAGCACTGACACTGCCGCAAGGTGCATCATTTTTCTCACTAAACTCCAACTTTCATTCTTGAACCGTGACTCCCACAAGGTGCTGTCCTTCCAAAATGCTGTAAAATATCCGCCTTCTTCACTTTGATTAATGACACATTGTCAGCGTGATGAATTCTTCCAGGGTGTAATTTGAAAGATAATATCATTCTAGGGGTGGAAAAAAAAGTTCAGGTGAGAATTTAGAGCAGTTATCAGATGAAATCTCACCATCACACAGTGCCGTGAAGGATGGGGGGGAGTCTCAAAACGCTGACGGGAAATCACATTTTTTTTTTTTTTTTTTGACTCTGGCTTAAGCTTCTATCCTACAGTGACATATGTGATTCACTATGTGGCCTAAAGGCTGTTTCAGTTTGATCTTAAAACT
Source organism: Perodicticus potto (assembly GCA_963574655.1). Lineage (NCBI taxonomy): Eukaryota > Metazoa > Chordata > Mammalia > Primates > Lorisidae > Perodicticus > Perodicticus potto. The sequence goes on from CAUYRH010026499.1 coordinate 19,123, forward strand.
TATTTAACATGTGGAGAAACTAGGTAGTTGTATACATTTGCTCCTCTTGCTGCTACCTAATACTACTGCTATGGTTACGTTTTCATATTTAGAAAATCATCTTTAGGTTGAGTTTTAAGATTTGAGACTATTTTATTAATACATGGTACAGTGTTATGATAGTTAGTAGTCGTAGTTATTTAAGTATTTTCTGACGATAGCTTTTACATTCTTGTTCATCAGTTATTATTCAAATAATAGTTGTTAGATTAGGTGAAGGGTACCGTGTTTTGTGTTACAACTCTAGATCTGTCCTTCTAAGTTGACAAAAGGTGGCAGGAATATTCCAAACTGTTAACAGGAGTTACCCCTGTTCATGAATTAGAAGCAAGCTCTATAACTTACATTTTATGTGCTGTGATTTATTTTTATGCATTGGTCAAATATAAAAATAAATGGGTACAATAAGTTAAAAACAAATTAAAAAACGCTTAACTGTCTAACCTTGCATAACCAATTATATACAGAATTATAGTTTGGGGAGTATTTTTCTTCTTTTAAAGGAAGGAGCAAAGTTGACATTAGAGATAAAACTTAATATTTTCAGTTTTAGGAAGTCAAATATAAAACACATTTTCTGTATCTGATGGCTAACATAAATTTGGTAGGGAAAATATATTAGGCTGCAATAAAGAGGACCTTGGTTCTAAATCAAGCCCCAATAATTTGCAACTCTTTCCATATACAGTCTTATTATAGAAGAAAACAGTATTTAAGTGTACAATTTTCTGGGAAAGAACATTCCCATTTATTAACATTTAACTTATTTCAGTTCTATAACTAAATTAACAGGTATGCAAAAATGGGATTTGATTTTATCAGTTATCCATGATGTTTATCTTATTTTTGCCAGTAGATTTAACTTAAGAAACAACCATTCCTTTGCTGTATCAGACTACCTAAAAATGTTATAAAACTTATTGGTACATTAATAGCAGGGCACTTAATCCTATCACTTTAACATGTATTTGAATGTGAATTCTATCTAAAATTAAATACAATTGCTTTTTATATTTTATAAACATAAAATAAAACCCAAACATTGTAACTGCCTTTGAAATCTATAGACCTCTATTCAAGAAAGTTAAAAATGTGGTTTAGTGTGGCTTTCTCTGTTTCAAAAATATTGGTGAAACTACAGATATTCCTGCAAAAATGGAGTGTTACAATTGGCTTGAATTTCTATTAAAATCAGAAGGACTACTTGTCTCTGTCTGGGCATTTGATAATCACTGGAAACATTTGGAGGAGATAAAGGTTTGTACATAGCAATACATTTGCATAGGTCACATTTGTCATTTTTCACAGGTAATTTATTAATTCAGTGTGAAATAACACGAGTTAATTTGATGCCCACTGATGTATTTCAGCATCAGGCTGCAATGAATCTTAATAGAGTTAGAAAAGGTCATAACTGGAAAGTTTCAGTGTAATCTTTGCTGTTTAAATTGGGTAACTAGACAAAAATTTAAAAATAGGAGCTTTTTCATGGCAGACTATGAAGTAGTGATTTTCTCTCTTTGCTGAAGTTTTCCTGTATTGAAGACTTTGCTGGGAAATAAGACCTGCTTCCTGTCTTCCCAAAGCCAGGTTCTCACAGAGCCCCCAAGATCTCGAATCTTCCCCTGGAGTTTAGCTCCAGCCTAGATGGGCCTGGAATCCTGCCGTGTCCTTGGACACACAGGGTAGTCAGAGAACAGGACTTTCCCAGCGCCTGTCTGTCCCTCATATTTGCTCTAACAGCAGGAGGAAAGGTGTTTTTAAACTTCCCTTTTCTCATTTATTCTAGTTCTACAACTCTTCTCCCAGGGGCCCACACACCTTATTTTTACTCCGTGCTGTTTTCCAGGTACTGTGGTCAGCATACAAAGTTTAAAACACATGGGGTTTTGTTTTGTGAGCTGGTGTGGTCTGATGGGAGGGACAGACATCCATCAGGTCAGTGGGGAGGACGGGGCCCACTCGGGATGCCCCCAGGGCCCAGCGTTCTGGAGAGTGTGGGGCAGGGTCCTTAGACCTTAGGAAGCAACCTGAGGTGAGTCCAGGAGGAGAAGAAACTGCCAGGCAGAGATGACGGTGGATGGGGAGGCTCCAGGAAAGTGAAACTCGTGAGCAAAAGCAGGAAATGAGGGACAACTTGGACTTTACCAGGGAACCACAGAGCAAGGCACGTCCTGGTGTGCACTTCTGGGTAGTGAATACTTTCTTAAGATGTTTTATCACCAAGGAATACTCATTCCTGCTTACGCAGGCTCCTGGGAGATTCACCGGATTTAGTCCGCTTAGCCATTCTGTGCACAAAATAACACAACATGAGTCATTGCAACTATACACACCTGGGTCACTTCCCAGCTCTGTCACCCACTCACCACGTGACCAAGTGCAAGTCATTTAAACTCTCTGAGCTTCAGTTTCTTTGGTCCTAAAACAGAGGTGAGAATAGTTGTTTCCAAGTTGCCTTGAGGATTAAGTAATATGGTGGGCAGAGTTTGAGGCCAAACCGGTCCCCTCAGTAAATGGTAGCTGTCATTATTATATTGGTTGATACAAATGTCTTTATAAATACTAAATGAAATTTATTGGATTTTAGGAGTCATGGAGAAATGAAAATATGACTTAATGGGTATGAATTCATCAAGGTGACATGTTAGGCTCAATGGTCGTATTTTGTTCCTTTCTTAACAGGCAAAATCTCAAATATTGTCCAGTGTCTTGGAAGCTGCACATCAGTTCATAAAGGAAGCACATCCAGAGGAGCCCAGAGGGGAGAATAACTCTGCAAAAGAAACAGGCGACAGTCAGCATGAACCCAGGTCTCTGCTCCTGCAGGGGAGCGGCTCTGAGGTAAACTGAGGAAAACAGGGCAGAAATTTTCTGTCACACGCAACCCCGGCGAGTGTAGTTTGTGAGCTTAATCAGAGCTATGGAGTTCTACGTATTATTTCACCACCTAGTTATTTAATATGGATTTGATTTTTATTAACTAAATACACCTTGACTATAACAATCTTTTAAAGGAAATTGCTTTGGTTTCACCGAACACTGATCTTCCTGAAGAACGATCTTTTGACCATATGACTTTCTCATCATTTTTTTTTTCTTTACCATGTCAGAATTTGAATGTTTATTTGGAGGAAATGTTAGAACAAAAACCACCAGGCAATCTAACAATTTTACATTAGGACTTCACAGAGACTAAAAGCACAAAAACTTGCTTGGAGATCCAGCACAGGGGGTTTCCTAGTTACTTAAAACCAGATTTATACCAAATTCTGGCAGTTTTTCAGATTCGCAATGAGTTAGCAAGCTTTCATCAGCTCATGTCTATATTTTCCTAGTAGACTTGTATTGATTATTTAGCAAGAAACAAACTTCAACTTTTATCTATGCTGTAATCCTCACCGTTTTGGATGGCAATCACCTTCTCCCTCCAGTTCAGAAACTATAACTTGGCCAGAGTCACACGGCTTGTTACTTGGTGACAAAGCCTGCGTTGAACGTCAGTCTGCTGAGTTCTGAGGCCACACTCATAGGACGTAAAAGAAAACGTGCTCTGTGCTGCAGGAACCTCTTTTCAGCAAGGAACTATGCCCCAGTTTTCCAGGAGGGGCATCTTTGCATGGATTTGATTTTCCAATAGACCGCCCAAGGATGCTTTGCAAAGAATCACTGAATGAGGTGCAGCCTCATAATGACAATAATAACGTAAGGGCAACCAGACACAGCCATAAATACTTCACATGTATTATCTTTCTTTGCCTCTTTTCTTAATTGTTCCTTTTTCTTTTAAAAGAGAGAATAGCGACAACAGTTTTTATAAATTGTCCATGTACCATTAATAACTGAAGGTAGAGTTGAGCTCAGACCGTGACTCCACATTCCCTGCTTTTAACCACTGCACTGAGGCAGCAGCTGTACAGACTCCCTGGATGCTTCTCATTTTATCTGATTTGTCTCATCAAAAATAAATCAGCAGCTAATGTTTATTGAACATTGAATACCAAGCCTTGTGCTTCATTTGCCTTATCTTATCCAATAATGACAATAACCAGATATATTTTGTGCTATTCTTACCCCCATTTAACAGATGAGAAGGTGGCAAGAGGTTAGTAACTATTCGTCCTAGCAGGCTGTGGAGTGTACCCCTACCTGCTTCCAATCCTTCGAAATACGCTTCCCCTTGATTCCATAGGTAACTATGTGTGCTGTATAGACCCCCCTAGTCCTTGTCTTGTCTTAAAAGCTATTCAATAAGTGGGTTCATCCAGAGATGTGTATCAAAATCAACTATGAAACTGTTGAAGGACTGCCTATAACTAATTCAGCGTCTCTGTGGTGAGTCCAGGCAAGAGTGGTTCTGTAACAACTCCCAGGTGGTTCTGTTCAGGGGTCTTGTTTGAGAGTCACGGCCACAGCTCTTCAGGCACATGCACCAATGCACAGAACAGGCCCTCCAGAGAGACCCCCGCCGGGGCTCGGAATCCTGTACGCTGAAGGGCAGTGGTTCTCCAACCAGCAGCACCGGGCCACTGGATGAGTTTGTTAAAGATGTGCTTTCCTGTGTCTGCCACCCTAATTTCGATTTCTTTCTTTTTTTCTTTCTTTTAAAAACAAACAAACAAACAAACAAAAAACCTGGATTGGGGCTTAAGAGTATGATTTTTAATTAGCCTTACCAAGAAACGCTAATGGCTGGAACAGTCACAATGGTGTCAGAAACTGTCTGTCTGGTGGCATGTTTAAAGGTTTCAAACCATTTTTAATGGATTCAAGCCAACGCACATTGGCAAGAGGAACAGTTCATGAAAGAGATCATTTTAGTGACTGAAACCCGGGTTTGAGATGCTGGCCCTGGTTTCCTTATAGCGTATATTGGGCAACTTAGCCCTTTAGACCTCTGTTCTCTCCTCTGGGAAACGTTTGCAGGGTTATCGCAGGCTTAGTAATGGATGAACGACACTGGATTTCTGGGTGCTCCTTCCATCTCCGAGCCCCTCAGAGCTGGGCAGGCTCCCCTGGGCTCTGAGTGGAAGTGACAGATGGCAGTTCTGAAATGACCCATTTAAGAGTGAATGTACAACCCACTAGCTTTTTCTTACGCCACCATAGCTATGTGGAAGCGTGTATTCCAATGGCCTGACTTCAAGATGCGAATGTCTTCCACCTCCGATTCGTTGCATGAAAGGGGGCTGCGCAGGAGAGCGGCTGGGCCGACTGCTTCCCAGACACTCCGTGTTTAACCTCTGGGTTTGCAGCTTTCCTCACGGTGCAGCATTTGTGCAGGGACACGGTGACATCCTGCTGGCTGGACACCTGCCACCACCTTCTCACCTACTCCTGAGCTTGCTGTCTTCAAACTAAACTCACCCCTCTCTTCTAAGACTGATATATGTTCCCACGGGCAGTGCCCCGTTTTGGCCTTCTGAGCCAACAAGGATGGTTATTTTTCTGCCGTTGATTCTCTTCCCTCTGCACACAAAGCGAGTCAGTGTGTGGGTCTGCGCAGGCCGCCCTAGCCAGACACTGCACATGAACGGCCTGGACAGCAGAAATGCCTCTCCTCACAGTGCTGGGGACGCAGCGTCCAGATCAAGGTGCTGGCAGGCTCGGGTTCTGATGAGGGTTTTCTTCTTGGTGGGCAGATGCCTGTGTTCTCACCATGTTCTTACATGGCCTTTCCTTGGTGTGTGTGTGTGTGTGTGAGAGAGAGAGAGAGAGAGACAGAGAGACAGACAGAGAGACAGAGAGAGAAAGAGAGGGAGAGAGAGACATCAGGGGTTAGGGCTTTAACATACAAGTTTGGGGGGAGACTCAATTCACTCCATCATGGTCTGTGCCCCACACAGCCACCATCTGAGAACTCTCTCGAATGTTGAGTCGCTTATTCTATTCTTACTGCTATTGTAGACACTGCAATTAGCTTTTCCTAAAGAACTAAATATTTATAAGTGGAAAGTGCATTTCATTCTCTCCCCTTCCAAGGGTCAATTAACACTTCCAGTTTTGTGTATGTATTTCTTTACATAAACATTAATATACATTTTATACTGCTCTGCAAACAAGCTTTCTGTACTTAACAAGGCAGTTTTCAGATCGTATAAGGACATTCTACAGCCTTTGCATTCTCCCTAGCTATAAATTACTCTACTTAGTGGATGTGAAAGATTTTTCAAAATACATCTTCCACTTACCAACATTTATGTATCTTTAGTCTTTTGCCAATATAAAGTATAAAGTACTCGTATAATTGTGAAAAATATTTTGACAGCACAAATGTTGATGAATATATTATTTTGCATAATATGTTCATGTACTGGTCAATATCGTCAAATGACTGTACCATTTTAATCAGGTTCCTTGGATTCAAACTCACTATTCCCCAATTTCTCTCCCTCTGGTACACTGTCGTCTGGAAGTTTTTAGTGGTTTTACATTGCTAATAGGTTGAAGCCCCAGTCCCTCTGTACAGCAGACACAGCCCTTCACATCTGTCCCTGCCGGCCTTTCTACCCTTTATATTTCCTCATCCTCCATTTCTCTGGCTGTAAAGTGCAAATTGCTCACAGTTCCACGCTGCATTGATACTCACCGCCGTGTCTAACCAGGCGCCCCCTTCCCTCTCTCTGGAATAGCCCTTGCCACTTTTTGCTTGTGGAATCCTTGTTCTATCTTCCAAATCCCAGTGTAGGTTCCTTCCTCTGGGTCACTCTGGCTCCTGCCTCTGTTCCTGTTGGGGACGTATTAGCCTGCGATTAACAGCCAGCCCAGTGAATAATGTCTGAGAACCTCAGAGTTTTTGTGCTTATACTTAAAAAGTTGTGTACGCATTTTCAACAATACACTTTCATTTGTACCCCAGCAATCTGCCTGTGCATTTCTCAGTTAAAACCGAGCATTTTCCACTATTGGACCTTAAGGTTATCCACAGAGAGTTAGCGCTTTGAGCAATTTGGTAACTGGCATGTGGTGACCCAGCTGTTGGCTGTTCTGTGCTGAATTTCCCCTGGTGGCTGTTTTCTCTGACTTACTGCACAACTGTCAATTGCTACCTTCGTTTTCTTCTGTGTGTTCAGACTGAACTTGTATTTCACACTCAGTTTTTCCCCCTCCTGCTCATGAAGCTGAGAAGCATGCAGCATTTATGTGTATTGATGAACTTGTTCATTCATTCCATGGACGTTTACTGAACACCTAATTTGTGCCAGGCACGGCTGTTGGCACTTAGAAAACAGACAAATTCTCTGATCTCATCTATTCTAATGAAAAGAGACAGGCAATAAACACATAAATATGTAGAACAAATTCACATAGTGGTAAGTAACAAGAAGAAAAATAAAGCAGATAAGGGATTATAAAATGGGGGAAAAGGGGACTATTATTTTTGGGATCATCAGTGAAGCTCTAACTCTCTGAGCTAATGAAATGAGGGGAATGGGTCTGTGAAGACTTGGAGAAATTTCATTCCTGACACTGGTGTAGCTAACACAAGGCCCTCATGAGGGGCTGTGCTTAATGGGCTCCCAGAACTGTAGGAAGGTGAGTTTATCTGGAACAGGTGAATTTGGGGGGTGGGGATGGAAGGAAGTGAAGTGAAAAGCAAATACAGGCTGTGCAGGGCCTGGTTGGTCTTGGAGGAACTCAGGGTTTCATGGAGACTCCGCAGAAAGTTTTGAATGGGGAGTGACGTGATCGGATTTACACATTTAGAAAACTGCTCTTCCTGATGTGGGAGGGTTGCAGGGAGCAGGAGACTGGGGAAGCAGAAAGACTGGATATGAGGCTGTTAAGCCTTTGTAGAGATAGCATTGGGGAATAGCCTAATGGCCAGTCATCGATGCCGTGGGCTCTCATTTTAATGATTTCAGAAGAGACCATTTATAACTGCCAAAAGGGTTTTAAAGAAAACAGTAAGGCATATATAAGTACAACTTAAAAACATTCTAGGATTACAAAGTTCTGATTTATAATGACAAATAATTATCTCTACCTATAAAGAGACAGGAAACTTAATTAACGCATGCTTAGAATCCTTTTTCATTGGTTTAGGTAGAAATTACAACAACAAAAAAAGCAGAATGTACAAAACCAAGAGAGAGGCTCCTGGGCGAAGGGTCATTTGATGAAGAAGCTTCCGCCAGGTCCTTTCAGGAGGTGTTAAGTCAGTGGAGGACTGGCCATCACAGCGCCAAGGAGAAGCAGAGCTCACACGCAGCGAAGGCAGGTACGGCGACTTTTATAACAGGAACGTCATGAATCAGCGTTTTCCCTTCTCCCTTCTCTGTGGATGGCAGAGCGATGTTCACAAACAGGAAACATCCGGGCAGCAGTTTGCTAAGCTCCTCAAAGGGGGAAGCAGCCTGCGGCCACTGGTGAGTTGCTTCATCCTCCCAGACCCCTAGTCGGCTGGAGGCCCTCTGGGCTGGTTTTTGTGCAAACTCCAACTGCCAAACAAGCAGCTAATTGGGTTCTTTCAGCTGCACTCTCTTAGCAGGAGATTTTTGTCAGAACTGAAATTCCTTTTTTTGAGCAGTAATTGTAGCCCATGAAATGAGAAGATCTGTGAGACGGAGAAGTAAAGACATTTTAAAAAATAAACATCCCTACCAAAATACGATTTCAAGGCCCTTTGCAAATCTCAGAAGGAAAATTGATTTGTGTTTTGTTTTTCTTTCTTTTTGAAGAACTATCTTTTAATATTGTCTTGCTGATTTTCACTGCCATATGCCGGACTTTGAAGAGCCAGATGACTGGAATATTCTGTGTCTTTGCTCTAAGTTCCCTCGTGTCTCCTGGGGGGAAACGTAAGGATTTGAGGAATTCAGGTTATTAATTTTATCGCTTGGACTCCTGTCTTCCAGTTGCTTTTCATTGAATATAAAACATTAGATAAGAAATTTCAATCATGTATTTTACTTGGCAGAGGGTTTAATGTTTACTATTTTTATTTCATTCTTCTTCAGTGAGAGAACGCCGATCATTCCTCCTTCACGACACAGCGTCATTCCTAAGATCAAAGCATCCACCACCTTCCACCACTGTAATTGGATTTTTTACTAAATGTTCTGTCCTTCCAATATTTTTCCCTGCCTTTGTTCATGATCCGCCCTGGTTTCATTAATGTTTTCAAGACTTTATTTGTACACTCCCTTCTCACACTGTGCCTCATCTCTCACTGACTGTTTATTTAATGTGCTTTATGTTTGTAATTTTATATTTTAATGCATTTTTTACTTGTTAACCCTGAAAGATAATAAATATTCTATAGAGGTGCCTTCTTAGTTATCTATTTTGGAAGACAACATGTTTAAAATAATACCAATTCTGAGGAAGAGAAATCACCAGAAATACAAACCTGTTTTAAAAAATTATTTTTCATAATAGTAATAGCTATATGATAAAAAATAATATAGTGAGTATTTTAGAAGATTTATAACAAAAACTTTCTAGGAGGGAAACGAAAATAGTCCATTCTTACCATCTAGAGATGAACAATATTAACATTTTGGTACATGTTTTTTAATTAACACAGTTGTACGCACACACACACACACAGGAGTAAAATGTAGATGACGCTGTGTGTGCCCTTAGTTAACTTCATTTTTTACTGAAATTCTGTCGTGCACAGATTACCATCTGAGTACAGACACCCATCATCACTTGTTATGGTCACCTAGTGTTTTAGACATTGTGATTTAATCAGACATTTGTTAACGGATATTGTACTTTTAATTCTCAGTATTATAAAAGAAGTTATGATGGCCATCTCGGCTGTTAGTGTGTTTACACAATTATCTTAAAGTAAATTTCTAAATATAGAAATGGTATCTCAGGGGTTGCTTGCTCTCTTAAAATTTTGATGAATGTTGCCAAATTGTCCTCTATAAAGATTACTGTGTCAGTTTCACTCTTAGTGTTAGTGTAAGACGACTATTTCCCCCCCCTTTCTAATTCTCTCACTTTAGGCAGTTTGACAGACAATAAATTATCATTTTAACTGCGTCTTCACCACTATGTGAAAAGTAATTATACTTTTTGTCAACTCTTTTGTTTTTATTATTTGTCAGTATTTGGGTACATGCAGTGCTTCAAATATCACAGGCACAAAACATTCTTTTCACAAGAATCCCATCAGCAGAGACCTGAGCATATACTTTGCATTGGGTAGCATGTGGTGTGCAAAAGCAGCCACAGCCTGATCCAGGTGGAGCCCGGGGAGCGTGTGGTGTACAAAGGCAGCCACAGCCTGATCCAGGTGGAGCCCGAGGGATCAGATGATGAGCTTCCTGGCTCGGAGAAGCCCCAGGCCAGTCTCCACATGGGAGATACAGCACTCAGCCAGGCAGTTAGTTGTGGCATCATCTTGTGGGTAGCAGCTTCCCACAATTTTCAGGCTCTGAGGCCTTCACCATCACTTGTTCACCACACGATTATAAGTTAGTCCTTTCCTTTGACTCTTAAAATTGCCCTTTCAAGTATTCTTTTTCTAGCCCAGTCTCTGACTGATAAAGATGGTTAGAAAACAGCTTTCAAGGAAACCAAGGTTTGAGTTGGGATCTAGAAAATGAGTTAAAGAGGGGTCATAGGAAACTGGCCTGTGTGCCGGGTCTACGGGGAAGGGAGTGAGCAGGTTGTAGAATCGGAGGTAGGTGTGAGTGTCTGGACCACGGAGAGGAAGGGGCGCGTTTTGAGGTACAGGAAGCTAGAGGAGTGAGAGGAGTGAGAAGATTAAACGTGGTGGGTGGAGGAGAGAGACAAGCCTACAGGGAAGGCAAGGAGCAGCATGGAAGTGGGGGGGATCTGCTAAAGTGGATCATCGTGAACACCAATGGGAAACAGAGTTGTGAGATAAGGAAGTAAGGCTGGAAGGCTGGGGGTCGTGAAGAAACAATGCAGATGAGGGCTTTTGTGGATGCAATAGGTATAAATGTTTTACCCTGGAGTACTGTGTATATGATCGATATTATATATGAGATTAAGTGTGTGTGTGCTCTTCCTTCATACAGATATATGCTTTTTGCCTTTGAATGTTATTATTTAATTATTATTTATTAGCTATTAAATTATTATTTGGGCTGTCTTCAGTACAGCTTGGATTGATGCTGTTATGAATTTTCCTGCATAGGCCCCTGGTGCAAATGCGCCGTATCTCCAGGGGGGTGTGTATCTGGGAGTGGAGAGGTTGGGTCCGGGAGTGCACAGCCTTGGTTACACCAGATAAAGCTGAATTATTTACCAAAGTATTTGTACCAGTTTGTATTCCCAGCTGCAGTGTGGAAGAATTTTGTAGGCTTCCTGTTACCGTTAATATGTCATATTGTGAGGTTTAAAAACGTTTCCTGGTCTGATAGAGGTGAATTTGTGTAGCTCTTATTACCAAAGACATTCAACATCTTTTCATAAGTTCCTTGACAATTTAGTTTAGTGTGCTCCTTGACTTTCCGAGTCTTCTAGTTGTTTCTAAGTTGATTTAATTGTAGTATTCCAAAGGCTCATTTCCTTCAGTGTGACGAGCAGGTGCTTTCAACGGCCTGGAAGGTTCTGTGTGGTCTGACGTCCTGTCCTGTTACTCTCCCTGGATCCTGCTCCATTTCAGCCACTCTGGATTCCTGGCTGTCCTTCAAACTATTCAGGAAAATGTCCCTTAGGACTTCTACACTGTGTACTGAGGAAAGTATCCACAAACCCATCAATATGAGTGGTAGAGAAGCTTAGACAGACTCTCACAAAGTTAGCTAGTGAACCATGAAACAGGGAGCAGATCAGAGTAGAAGTCAGTCAGCATCTGTGCCTTTCTCCAGGGCGCCATGGCTCATAAGTCCACATATTCCAGATTTGTTTATTGTAAGCAATTTTAAACCAGGGCTATCGTGCTGAATGTACTCAGATAGCTAAAGATTCTCCTCTTCATGAATATCATTAACCCGTTTGCTGGGAGATCTAGTTACCACAAGGGAATTAGTACAGGTTACCTCCGATCTTTGTTTCCTGGGAATGGGAGAAAAATGACTCATGCCAGCTGCTTGGACCCCCTTCCTCCCCATCATCCTCCTAGGTTTGGGGATTATGTATTAAGTAGAGTGGCTCTTCTCTGTGACCTAGACAGAAATGAAAGTGAGTCCTTTCCCCCCCCCCATTTTTTTGGCTGTCTTGTCAGGAAACCTTTTGAAGATGACTCATGTGAAGACCTCTCCTTTCCCCTGATCGCTCACGTCATGCCGCAACCCCTGATCTTTCAGTTCTGTAGATTCCACTTGGTGTTTCTCTGAACTTTTATCCATTTATTTTTAACACTGCTCTGTTCTTTGGGAAGAAATCAAGTGGGATGGCTCATCACTTGGGTTTGTTTTCGTTGTCAGCATGTGGCTGTTTGTGGAAATCACTGGAGTCTACAGGACAGGGTTGGATACCTTTTCGTTTTATATTCCATAATCGTATTTTCCCATCTTCACTATTCCCTTTTATTTCCCTCCTACATTTCCCCCCGCATGTTGTTTAGTTTGGAAAGAGGGATGATGTATGGGAGGGTGGAGAGACTACTATTCCTAGATTTACACTGCTTTCTTTCCCAAAAACCTTCATCAGTAGGTTTTAAATATCTGTGAATGGTGATTTTAATTTAGTAGTACTTAAGAAATATCTCAGGCACCTGGAAGTAAATTACTATGTAGATACAAATTTATGAGGGATGATAAATGACACCTCCAGGTGTCATTCTGAATTATTTTCTGTTTATCATAATGAGTAAACATTATGTCCGCGGCTATAATACTTTATGTTTTTGTATATTATATTTTTACATATGTGTCAATAGAATGTACAATGAATCTGTATTTTTTTCTCATTTTGAAGAATTGGTTGCTTTAAAACACCTTTCATTTCAATTCATTTTTGAAGAGACTATACAACTATTTCATAAATCAGCAATATTTAACATTTTTGTGTTATTTAAACCTTAGGCTATTAATTATAATAGATAATTATCAAAGCACATGTGCCTCAAAAATGATGCGTTCTCTGTAAGTTAAGAGAAGATATATACAGATTCAGTTGCATTAATTATGCACATTGTCTTTATTTTATAGACTCATTGGAAGAATGTGAAGCACAGACTAATATGAAAATTTGGAGCGAACCAATTACTATTGAATTTAAAGAAGATAGTCTGTCCTACATGGAAAAATTATGGCTTAAGAAACACAGGAGGTATTTTCTGAATTTTTAATATTATTAGGAAATATAAAAGTTCTAGTTATTTATTTCTTGTATGGCATGACTTTTTGTAACAATTTTATATGTATATTTCATATTTGCATAAATATTTTTAAAGAAATATTAAATTTTCCATGAAGCTTCTACTGTCCTAATAAGTATTTTATTCCTATTTATGTAAATGATGCATCATTAATTAAGAATTTTCCTTGAGAAATGGAAATGTGTATATGGAGAAAAGGCACAAATTCAGTGTAGAATTTAAGAATAATAACAAAAATAATGTGATAAAGCCAAGGCTACTTGGAAGAGGTGGTGCTGTCAGGTTTTTGCATTAGCATGAACATTCGAGGCTATAATATTCACAATTACTGTGGTGGCACCTGTGGCTCAGTGAGTAGGGCACCGGCCCCATATACCGAGGGTGGCAGGTTCAAACCCAGGCCTGGGTTAACTGCAACAAAAAAATAGCTGGGCGTTGTGGTGGGCACCTGTAGTCCCAACTACTTGGGAGGCTGAGGCAAGAGAATCGCTTAAGCCCAAGAGTTTCAGGTTGCTGTGAACTGTGATGTCACGGCACTCTACTGAGGGCGATAAAGTGAGACTCTGTCTCTACAAAAAAAAAAAAAAATATATATATATATATATGTATATATATATATTCAGAATTACTTTTAAGTTAGATATTTAATACTAAAATTTTATCAATAATTACACATATATTATTCAAAGATGGTATCATTAGATGCTATCCCCTAAAGATTGTGACAAATAAAGATACTTTTTTTGAAGGTCTGCGGAGGCCTATAGTTCTGCATCCTGAATTTCTAATGGCTCCTCGAGGACACTGGTGTGCACAATGCTGGTCTTTGTCCTCACTGTGAAGACCAAGGTGCTGGAAGAAGGCTCCAAAATGCTCTGTGGAGTGTGCATCCAGCCCTTGCTTCACCCCAGCCACACAAAGCCATCTCCCAACATGGCCCATTCCATCTTTGGCCTGTTACGATATTTCACAGTGAGGTGTAATCCATATCCAGCTACTGTCTAAAATCCGTCCTACTCCCACCCCTTGTTCCTCTATAGAGGAAATAATTTCTGCTTTCTACAGGATGTCTTCAGATTTTTTAAATCAGCTCTTGAATCTCCCTTGAAGCTTCTGTTTGATAGATTAATATCTGCACTGCCCCACCAGCCTCCTTTCTTCAACTATTTTAAAGATGGAAAAATTTTTTTCAGCTAGTTATTTTTATTTTGAAATAAGAAATACAGGAGAGTTACAAAATAGTTCAAAAAAATCCCCAGATATTATCCACTGAGTTTTCGCTAACGGCAACAATCTTACATAAACACAAGACACTTATCGACACCAAGGAATTGACATCAGCACGATAGTGTTGACTGAACTATTAATATAAATTTTACTTGGATTTTATCAGCATTTCCAAAAACATCCTTATCCTGTTCCAAGACCCAACCCAGGGTCTCACATTGCGGAGATAACGCCCCGGCCACAAACTCTGCTTTTGGGCGTCCCAGCTGGATTCATTGATGTGGTCAGAGGTGGTCTTGGCAGCAGACATGGCACTGGGTAGAGGTGGCTCCTTGGTGGCGGCAGCCACACGTTCAGATGAATTCTCCCTTGAGCCAGCTGTCACCTTTCAGTTTCCTAAACAACTTTCTTTTCTTGGCGAGGTTGACATCTGGACACTGGTTTAAGGAATAGTTTCCCCAGCTAATGACATCCTTTACATCATTAGCCATCAGACCAAGTTCAAGAGCAATTTGAACTTTAGCTTGGTTGTGATCTAAACTAGTCAAGCAGCTGAAGCTCTTCTTGGGGTCTGGTGGGGCTGCCTTGGCGAAAATTGGTGGTTGGTGTTGACTGGGTTACCCACATCTTCTTGGCATATTTCTCCAAGGCTGCACCCTGGTGTTTGAGGATTTTCACATTTGCTTTCTGTAAATCTTTCTTTTCTGTGGCTTCCCTTCTTGGCATGGTGCCCGTGAGAATGACCATATCCAGATCTTTGAAGGAAGCTTCCTTTTTTGTTGTTGCAATATCTTTTAGGAGGGAAAGAGAACAGTGTTGCAGTTCCAGTATGATACCATCCAGGAAACCCATCACAAGGGTGCAAGAATTATAGTCTGGTCCTTCCAAAGACAGACCCATTTCCAGTGCTGCATGGTTGCGATTATGCAATTTGACTAGCTGCTCCACTCACAGGCTCTTACTGACTGAGACGTGATTAGGAACTGCACAGACAATTTCAGCACCTGCAAAATGTATTGTACCTGTAATCAATATGTATTGGTAGATCTTAATCCTCCCAGATTTCTTGAAGTATAACTGATAAACATTGTACCTGTTTAAGGTGTACAATGAGATGCTTTGATAAACATTGTGACCAGTTAACCACAATTAACATAATGGTTTGCTTCACCTCCCACAGTTACTAATTTTCTGTGTGTGGTTAGGACACTTAAGATCCCCTGTGGTAACTGTGCTGTGTATTAGATCTCCAGGACTTACGCATCCTGCTTAACTGAAACTCGTGTGCCCATTGACCAGCATCCTCCTCGGTACTCACCCCACAGCCTGGCAACCACTTACACACGTGCTGTCTGGTTTTGCGTTCAACGTTTTTAGCCACATATCAGTGAGATCATATGGCATTTTTTTGTGTGTTTGGCTTAGTACAAGTACTCTAATGTCCTTCAAGTGATAAAAGTGACCTAAGTGTTCATGAACAGATGAATAGAAAATATTATATTTGCGTGTATGTATACATACATACATACATATATGTACACATATACATAGAACGGAATGTTCAGCCTTAAAAAAGAATAAAATCTGCCACTTATGACAACACAATCGCACTGATAGACCTTAATGGCAACATTTCCAGTGGATCTGTAAATCTAGAAAAGCTACATCAAAGAATATAGAAGATTTGGATCAAGTATTTTAATGGTAGATGTCAGCAGTTAGCTGGTATCCTGACCCCAGGTCCCCTACTCTTTTCATTGCTAGTAATCCTCAATTCTATGTGATTATCAAAAGCAGTTTTTACATTTCTGAGAGTGGATATCGGACCCATCATTTAAAAAACATTTCCTGGCCACTCTGATGCAGACAGCCTGATGACGATTCACACACAGGTTTAGAGCCACTGCTCTGCATTTACCCAGCTGATTGGTCAATGCTCAATAAGTGTTTTCAAAATTTTATTTTTTATTTTTATTTATTTATTTTTTATTGAGTCAAATACACATAGATCATGAATACATTTATGCATATGTGGGGTACAATGTGTTGATTTTTTTTTATTCAATCTGACGTGGTTACATCAAACCAATCAACATAGCTTTCACCTCATTTACTTGATTATTGTGTTAAGACATTTATGTTCTACACTTGACAAATTGGACTTGTACACTTGTAATATGCTCCATAGGTGTGGTCCCGCCTTTTACCTTCCCTCTATCAAAGCTCCCCCCATGCTCTCCCTTCCCACTCCAATTCTCTCCTTCATCCTGGGCTATAGTTGTGATCTATCTTTCATAACAAAGTGTGAGTAAATATAAGTAGGTTTCATAAAAGGTACCGAGTACATTGGAGACGTTTTCCTCCATTCTTGAGATACTTTACTTTTTATCTCATTCTTGAGATACTTTACTGAATATTGTTCAGATCCCTCCATGTAAACATAAAAGAGGTGAAGGCTCTATCTTTTTTTTTTTTTTTTTTTTGAGACAGTGCCTCAAGCTGTCACCATGGATAGAGTGCTGTGGCATCACAGCTCACAGCAACCTCCAATTCCTGGGCTCAAGCGAGTCTCTTGCCTCCGCCTCCCAAGTAGCTGGGACCACAGACGCCTGCCACAATGCCCAGCCATTTTTTGGTTGCAGCTGTTCATTGTTGTTTGGTGGGCCCGGGCTGGATTCGAACCCGCCAGCTCAGGTGTACGTGGCTGGTGCCTTAGCCCGTTGAGCCACAGGTGCCGAGCTGGCTCTATCTTTTTTAAGGCTGCATAGTATTCTATGGTATACATATACCACAATTTGTTAATCCATTCATGGATTAATGGGCACTTGGGTTTCTTCCATGACCATGACTTGGCTATTACGAATTGAGCTGCAATGAATAATCTGGTGCAAATATCTTTTTTGCAAAGTGATTTTTGGTCTTTTGGATATACTCCTAGTAGAGGAATTGCAGGATCCAATGGCAGGTCAATTTTTAGATCCCTGAGTGCTCTCCAAACTTCTTTCCTAAAGGAACATATT
>CAUYRH010026506.1:0-19455 GCA_963574655.1 Perodicticus potto
TAGTCCCAGCTACTTGGGAGGCTGAGGCAAGAGACTCGCTTGAGCCCAGGAATTGGAGGTTGCTGTGAGCTGTGATGCCACGGCACTCTATCCAGGGTGACAGCTTGAGGCTCTGTCTCAAAAAAAAAAAAAAAAAAAAAACAAATTGGTCAGATGCTTCTATTTCTCTCAATAGAGCAGTAGTTCTTAACCTTGACCGCACAACAAAATCACTTTGGGACCTTCAGAAGGCCCAGAATGCCCAGGTCCTGCTCACAGAGACTCATTCATTTGGTCTGAGATATAATCTCAGACCCCTAGGGTGGCGCCTGTGGCTCACTTGAGTAGGGCACCGGGCCCCTATACCGAGGGTGGCAGATTTGAACCTGGCCCCGGCCAAACTGCAACAAAAAATAGCCGGGCATGGGCGGCGCCTGTGGCTCAAGGAGTAGGGCGCTGGCCCCATATACCAGAGGTGGCAGGTTCAAACCGGGCCCCTGCCAAAAACTGCAAAAAAAAAAAAAAAATAGCCAGGCATTGTAGCAGGTACCTGTAGTCTCAGCTACTCAGGAGGCTGAGGCAAGAGAATCGCCTAAGCCCAAGAGCTGGAGGTTGCTGCGAGCTGTGATGCCATGGTGCTCTGCCGAGGGCGACAAAGTAAGACTCTGCCTCTAAAAAAGAAAAAAACAGAATAATAATAATCCAACCCCCAGTGATTCTACTGTGCGGTGAATGTTGAGACCCTCCACTGAAGAAATTTTGTCTTAAATAATAGCTCCTGTATTGTT
The DNA here is from genome assembly GCA_963574655.1 of Perodicticus potto. Classification (NCBI taxonomy): domain Eukaryota; kingdom Metazoa; phylum Chordata; class Mammalia; order Primates; family Lorisidae; genus Perodicticus; species Perodicticus potto. The sequence continues at coordinate 768 of CAUYRH010026506.1, forward strand.
GGGAAACTGATGTTTATCTGTATTTTGGAAACTTAACAAAAGGTAAGGAATTTTTTTCTTTTTTAAAAACCCAGGCCAGGTTTAACCTTTGGTTATTGTGTTAATGTTTATTTTGGGGATAATTAAGTATAAGTACCCTAAATTGACCTCACACTCTGAGAACAGCTTTGTGCTCTTTGATGTGCACCAAAGCATCATGTCAGGCTCACTAGGAACCATTTATAGGTCTGTAATGAAGGCAATTTCATAATTTCTATACTAGGAATTACATGTTATTTAATAGTTTAAAAAATTTTTGAAAATCTGAATAGTTGGTACTACACTACACAGTAGTAATGGGAAAGTATAAATTAAGATAATCTTCATATACCTCTTTTGATAGTTTGAAGATAATAAAGCCACCTCTCAATTGTTCGATGTTAATTAACCATTTTACTTTGACCTTTTTAATAAAAGATCCCATTCAGCCACAAGCCTAAAGATTGATATTAGTTAATGTTTAGAATAAATTTCCTGCTATAAGTTAAGCCTAACATGTAATTGCTCACCTGTTCTATTACTTTTCAGACCATTGGAATAACTGGAAATAAAAGAGGCTTTGGCTTCACTCCTTGGCTTCTTAAATCACATTGTAATTTTTTTTTTTCTCTTGGTTTTTTTTTTGAGAAAGAGTCTCACTGTATCACCCTGAGTAGAGTGCCATGGTGTCACAGCTCAACAGCAACCTCAAGCTCTTGGGCTTAAGTGATTCTCTTGCCTGAGCCTCCCAAGTAGTTGGGACTACGGGTGCCCACCACAATCCTGGCTATTTTTTGGTTGTAGTTGTCATTGTTGTTTGGCAGGCCCGGGCTGGATTTGAACCTGCCAGCTCCGATGTATTTGGCTGGTGCCCTAGCTACCAAGCTATAGGCACCGAAACTGTATTGTAATGTTTGAAATTGTTGCATGGTCCTGGGTAACTTTCAGCCTCACTAGCTGATTAGGTAATAGGTAGGAATCAGCTTTAAATTATAAAACTACAGAGGTAAAATGTGGTGGACATATAGACATCCAATCTTTGTCAGCTTTTTTCTTAAGTGTAGAATTTACAGAGAGGATTAGTAGGGAATTAAATTGTTTTACTTCTCATAAAACTCTAAAATGAAATCTTAAGGTTAGAACATGGTTGGGTACAGTGGCTTACGTTTGTAATCCTACCACTCTGGGAGGCCACGGCGGAAGATTGCTTGAGCTCAGGAGTGTGAGACTAGCCTAAGCACCAGTGAGAGCCCGTCTTTACTAAAAATAGAAAAAAAAATGAACCAGGCATTGTGGCAGGTACCTATAGTCCCAGCTACTCAGGAGGCTGAGGCAGGACAATTGTTTGAACACAGGAGTTTGATGTTGCTGTGACAGGCTGATGCCATGGCCCTCTAAACTGGGTGACAGAGTGAGGCTCTGTGTCAAAAAAAAAAACCAAAAAAAAAAACCTCAGAGTAAAAATAAGGGCACAGATGGAGTTGAAGGACACCCCATTGTGGAAAACAACAAAGATTTGGATCTCTAAATTGAAAAGACTTAACATGGGGCTTGGTACCTGTGGCTCAAGCGGCTAAGACGCCAGCCACGTATGCCTGAGCTGGCGAGTTTGTATCCAGCCTGGACCTGCCAAACAACAACGATGGTTGCAACCAAAAAATGGCTGGGCATTGTGGCAGGTGCCTGTAGTCCCAGCTACTTGGGAGGTGGAGGCAGGAGACTCACTTGAGCCCAGGAATTGGAGGTTAATGTGAGCTGTGATGCCACAGCACTCTATCCAGGGTGACAGCTTGAGGCTCTGTCTCAAAAAAAAAAAAGGCTTAACATGGGCGGTGCCTGTGGCTCAGCGAGTAGGGCGCCGGCCCCATATACCGAGGGTGGCAGGTTCAAACCTGGCCCCGGCTGAACTGCAAAACAAAAAAATAGCCGAGTGTTGTGGCAGGCGCCTGTAGTCCCAGCTACTTGGGAGGCTGAGGCAAGAGAATCGCCTAAGCCCAGGAGTTGGAGATTGCTGTGAGCTGTGTGACGCCACGCAGTCTACTGAGGGTGATAAAGTGAGACTCTGTTTCTACAAAAAAAAAGAACAGAAAAGAAAAGGCTTTGCACATAGTAAAAATCATGCAATAAATAAGTGGGGAAAATGAGAGTGAGCTTCTGTGGCAACCTAGTTTCCATAGTCAGAGCATTACTCTTACTTTCACAGGTTGAATCTGTGTTGTTTATATTTTGTAACTCCAAGAGTTTTTTGTTTGTTTGTTTATTTGTTTGTTTTCCCAAGAGTTTTTTTTAATGTTCTCTTTTTGTGATAACAGACCTCTGGTTTCAAAATAGAAATCTTTGGACTATTCAGATTTACTTAACATTCATCTTTACTAGAATAAATCCAGTCTCTAAATTAAAGGGTATTTGTAGTTTCTTTATGATTAGAGTGAAAATACTTCTGCTTCTTAGACTTGAAAGCTTAAAAACTTGTTACTTAATATTTGTATTTTATAAAAACAGCATTTATTATCTGTTTGGAAACAGTGGATCCCTACCTGACAGTATATGCAAAAATCAATTCTAGCCTTGGTCCCTGCAGCTCAGCAGTTAGGACCCAGCCACAAATTGGGGTTGGCAGGTTTGAATCCAGCCCAGGCCTGCCAAACAACAATGACAACTACAACAACAAGAACAAAAAATAGCGTTGAGGCAGGCACCTGTGGTCCCAGCTACTTGGGAGGCTGAGGCAAGAGAATCACTTAAGCCCAAGAGTTTGAGGTTGCTGTGAGGTGTGACACCACAGCTCTCTACTGAGGGTGACATAGTAAGAGTCTGTCTCCAAAAAGAAACAATTCTAGATGGAAAATATAAAACTTTTTTTTTTTTTTTTTTGAGACAGAGCCTCAAGCTGTCACCCTGGATAGAGTGCTGTGGCATCACAGCTCACAGCAACCTCCAATTCCTGGGCTCAAGCGAGTCTCCTGCCTCCACCTCCCAAGTAGCTGGGACTGCAGGGCCCACCACAACGGCTGGCTATTTTTTGGTTGCAGCCATCATTGTCGTTTGGCGGGCTGGATTTGAACCCGCCAGCTCAGGCGTATGTGGCTGGCACCTTAGCTCGTTGAGCCATAGGTGCCGAGCCGGAAAATATAAAACTTTAACAATTTTTTTTTTAAACTTTAACAATTTTTAAAGAAAATACAGGGCAGTGTCTTTATGACCCCAAATTAAGGAAGGATTTCTTAAATAAGATAACAAGAAGTACAACTCCATAAAGAAAAAACTAGATTTATTTTACTACTTTTTTTTTTTTTTTTGAGACAGAGCCTCCAGCTGTCACCCTGGATAGAGTGCTATGGCATCACAGCTCACAGCAACCTCCAATTCCTGAGCTCAGCGAGTCTCTTGCCTCCGCCTCCCAAGTAGCTGGGACCACAGGCCACAACACCCGGCCATTTTTTGGTTGCAGCCGTCATTGTTGTTTGGCGGGCCCGGGCTGTATTCAAACCCACCAGCTCAAGTGTATATGGCTGGCGCCTTAGCTAGTTGAGCCACAGGCACCGAGCCGATTTATTTTACTACTTTTAAAGGAAAAAAAAATACCCTTCTATATATCAAAAGACATAAACAAGGTGGTACCCATAGCTCAGTGGGTAGGGCGCCCCCCCATACACTGAGGATGGTAGATTCGAACCCAGCCCAGGTCAGCTAAACAACAATGACAACTGCAACAAAAAAGTAGCCGGGCGTTGTGGCAGGCACCTGTAGTCCCAGTTACCCGGGAGGCTGAGGCAAGACAGTTGCCTAAGCCCCGGAGTTGGAGGTTGCTATGAGCTGGTGACGCCATGGCACTCTACTGAGGGCGAAAAAGTGAGACTTTGACTCTACAAAAAAAAACAAAAAAATGGTATTCTTTAGTTTCAATTAAACTCATGGGTATTCATTTTTATTGTTATGTGTCATAATTTGATAAATATGCGATGTATTTTTGATATGTAACAAATATTTCATTTAAACCAAAATAAAAATAATAAGCCTCAGACTGGAAGAAGATACCTGCAGTATACAAAACTATAAAGCTTAATACCCTGAATTCATAAAGCATTCCTATGTATTAGTAAGAAAAAAAGACAACACAACCAAAAAAAAAACCAATGGGCAAATGACCTGAACAGAAATTCAGAGAGAAAAAGACTAGGATGGCTAATTAGAATATGTGCTCAGCCTTTCGGGAAGTAAGGGAAATGCAAATTAAAATAAAGAGATCCTAGCCAGGTGCTTTGCTGGGCCCCTTTAGTCTCAGCTACTCAGTTGGCTGAAGCCAGAGGACTGAAGATCACCTAGCCATTACACTCCAGCCTGGACAGCAAAGAGAGATGCCATCTCTAAGAGGGGAAGAAACCAGGAGATCTTGTTTCATATCCATCAGATTGGTTAAAATGTAAAAATTCTGACAAAGCCAAGACTTGGTAAGATGTAGGACACCAGGAGCTCATGACTAACCACTTTGGAGGACAGTTGAGAGATAGCTTATTAAATTGACCTCACAACCCAGGACCCAGCATTACTACACTAGTCTGTATCCTAGAGAAATTCATAAACAGTGCCCAAGGAGGTATTACAAGAATGTTTATTCACTCTGGAGGCTGAGGCAAGAGAATCGCCTAAGCATGAGAGCTAGAGGTTGCTGTGAGCTGTGATGCCACAGCACTCTCCTGAGGGTGACACAAGTGAGACTCTGTCTCTAAAAAAAAAAAAGAATGTTTATTCAAGTGTTACTTGTCATAGAGAAACATTGGAAGCAACATAAGTGTTCGTTTACAGAAGAATTGATAAAAACAGTTGGGATTTATTTATATAATGGCATAGCATACAGCAGAGAAATGAGTGAACTAGAGCTACATGAATAAATCTCAAAATGGTAATGTTGAGTAAAAAAAAGCCAGTTGTAGCATTGGAGAATAATGCAATTTGGTATGAAACCCTTTATTTATACAAAAAAGTGATGCTATTTATGAGCATATTTATATGAAGAAACTTCAAAGTAGTTTTTACTTCCATGGGGAAGAGGGCAGGAATCTATAGGGCAGAGCTTTAATTGTTTCTATAGGTTTGTTTCTTTAAAAAAAAATGAATGTAGGCCAGGAGCAGTGGCTCACACCTATAATCCCAGCACTCTGTGAGACCAAGGCAGATGGATTGCTTGAGGTCAGGAGTTCAAAAGCAGCCTGAGCGAGAGCGAGACCCCGACTCTACAAAAGACAGAAAAACTAGCCAGGCGTTGTGGTAGGTGCCTATAGTCTCAGCTACTTGGGAGGCTGAGGCAAGTGGATCACTTGAGCCCAAGAGTTTCAGGTTGCTGTGGGCTATGACACCACGGCACTCTACTGAGGGTGACAGAGAGACTCTGTCTCAAAAAAATAAAAAAAATTAAAGAAATTAGACAACACCAGGCGCAGTGGCTATATCTGTAATCCCAGGACTCTGGGATGCTGAGGTAGGTGGATTGCCTGAGCTCACAGGTTCGAGATCAGCCTGAGCCAGAGCAAGTCCTCATCTCTAAAACTGGCCGGGGGTTGTGGCAGACACCTGTAGTCCCAGCTACTCAGGAGGCTAAGACAAGAGACTCGCTTAAGCCCAGGAGTTTGAGGTTGCTGTGAGCTATGATGCCATGGCATTCTACCAACGGTGACAAAGTGAGACTGTTTAAAAAAAAAAAAGAAATTAAGACAAATGATCTCAGATGAATATCAATAACGGATACGTTATCCATTTTCTAATATGGAAAATGTTTCTCTAAGAACTGTTTATAGAAGTGATCAAGTTTGATAAATAGATAGTTTATACATTTGGGTTTAAAGTCAGCTGTAGTGGGCGGCGCCTGTGGCTCAGCGAGTAGGGCACCCACCCCATATACCGAGGGCTGCGGGTTCAAACCCGGCCCCAGCCGAACTGCATCAAAAATTAGCCGGGCACTGTGGCAGGCGCCTGTGGTCCCAGCTACTTGGGAGGCTGAGGCAAGAGAATCGCCTAAGCCCAAGAGCTGGAGGTTGCTGTGAGCTGTGACTCCACGGCCCTCTACGGAGGATGATAGAGTGAAACTCTGTCTCTACAAAAAAAAATAAGTAAATAAAGTCAGGTGTAGTGGCTCACGCCTATAATCCCAACACTCTGGGAGGCTGAGGTGGGCGGATCACCAGAGCTCCAGATTTGAGACCAGCCTGAGCTAGAGCAAGACCCTGCCTCTTAAAAAAAAAAAAATAGCCATAGCCGGGCATTGTGGTGGGTGCCTGTAATCCAAACTACTTAGGAGGCTGAGGCAAGAGAATCACTTATACCCAAGAGTTTGAGGTTGCTGTGAGCTGTGATGCCTTGGCACGCTACGAAGGGCAACATAGTGAGACTATGTCTCAAAAAAAAGATACAATGGGCAGTGCCTGTGGCTCAGTGAGTAGGGTGCTGGCCCCATATGCCAAGGGTGGCGGGTTCAAACCCAGCCCTGGCCGAACTGCAACAAAAAAATAGCAGGGTGTTGTGGTGGGCGCCTGTAGTCCCAGTTACTCGGGAGGCTGAGACAAGAGAATCGCCTAAGCCCAGGAGCTGGAGGTTGCTGTGAGCCATGAAGCCATGGCACTCGACCAAGGGCGACAACGTGAGACTCTGTCTCAAAAAAAAAAAAACCAAAACAAACAAAATAAATAAATAAAAATAAAAAAGATACAAAGATGTAGGTTTGGCTTTTGATAATAAAGTTTCCCTTTAGGATTTTCTCAAGTCAAAGAATCTATATTAACTTCCAAACTGGGCTCTGCTGCCTAACTAGTTCTGAGGCCTTAGGTAGAGCCATTTTGGGCATCAGATTTTATCTGCAAAGTTGGTGCTAATAAGGTCCTCCTCAGAGAAATTTTGTCAGGATTAAAGAGGTTCATACACGTATTAAGCAGTACAGATCCTACTATTTAATTGGGGCTCAGTAAATTATGGTACTAGTTGTTATGAAAGGGATACCTTTGACCTAGTGAATTATGGGCTTAGGACATGTTTAGTAAGGTTCTCTTACCTCATTAACAGCGCTTTACTGTTTGTTTTGGAAAGTGCTTTGGCAAATCAAGATTGCCATTTACCTACCGGGAGGTCCTGCTTATTCAGTCTGGAGGTAGCTCCAGGTGCTGCTCGTAGCCTTTTGTCTCTAGAACAGAATTCTGGGCACTGTCCTGCCTGGCTGGGCCTCCCTGATGTGTGGTCCGTGTTTCAGGCCTTTTCCACAGTAGGCACTCCTGACTACATTGCTCCTGAGGTGTTCATGCAGACCGGGTACAACAAGCTCTGTGATTGGTGGTCGCTTGGGGTGATCATGTATGAGATGCTCATCGGTAAGTTGCATGCTTTCAGAGGACTTTTCTTGTGTGTCCAAGAAATACTTCTATATTGATACTAGACTCTCTTGCCACTGGGGTGATCTAAGCACTTCCTCCACCCTCCGTTGTCTTTCAAAGTGAAGTTTCCAAGATAGGCAACTCTTTCAATCAAATGTATACCACTATATTCTTGGGCTTGCCGGCATCCTGTGGTTGTTTTGCTTATCTTTTATCATGGTTATCTTTCTTCCACACTGTCATCCTCTCTATCTGGCAGCTCTTTTAGTTATTAGAATTTGTTAAACATCCATTGTATACAGAGTGTTTTAACTGGGCTTTGCTTCACTCCTTTGCTTCTAATTTGCTGCACCCTTTCTCTGTCAAAGCCTTGAAAGCATGGAACCCTCTGGCCTCTCTTCCTCTTTTGTGGGGGTGGTATATTTGTCTTTGGGGGTGGCCATGTGCCAGTGAACAGTAGGTCGTGGAGTATCTTATCTGTGGTGGTGTGAGTACATCTGTCTGGCTGCATTGCCTTTGAGAACACTGGAAGAATGCCTGTGGAGAAGGATCCACCTACCCGGTGTGGAGGGCAGATGGGGTAATAGGGTAAATATTTATCCTTTTGCCAGTAGTTCTCAAAAAAGAGGTATGATGGTCACTTTTAAAACTTAAGCTTTGGCTTTGCTCCTGTAGCTCAGCGGCTAGGGTGCCAGCCACATAGACCGGAGCTGGTGGGTTCAGACCCGGCCCAGGCCTGCCAAACAATGACAACAACCAAAAAATAGCCAGGCATTGTGCTGGTCGCCTTGCTCCTGGCTGCTTGGGAGGCTGAGGCACGAGAATCACTGGAGCCCGAGAGTTTGAGGTTGCTGTGAGCTGTGATGCCACAGCACTCTACCGAGGGCAACGTAGTGAGACTCTGTCTTAAAAAAAAAATAAAACTTAAGCTCTCTTTTTTTCCCTTATTCAACTTGTTTGGTACCTTACCCATGTTTCTGGAATGGAGCTATCTCTTAGTGGTGCTGTTTCATACTTTAATTTCTTCTTTTCTTGGGCATGGTGAGTCCCACACCTGCAACTCTACTTTACGTCCTTCTTTCGATTCCCACATCTAACCACTAGTGGTACCAGAGGCACAACTCAACTTTGGGTTTAGGAATTTGGGAGAAAATGAAAACTTGGTTCAGATGTTTTCTGAAAAGAGTAGAAATACTGCCCATGTCATGGAGGGATGGACATACAGAGGTATCCAATAGTTATTAAAAACATATAAGGTATTAAGGGGCATAATCTTCATCATATTCAAAGTTCTGGGGTGAAAAAGCTCCGAAGTTCTTTTTTTGTTCCAGGCTATCCACCTTTCTGTTCTGAAACTCCTCAAGAAACATATAAGAAGGTGATGAACTGGAAAGAAACTTTGTCTTTTCCTCCCGAAGTTCCCATCTCCGAGAAAGCCAAGGATCTAATTTTGAGGTATTAGAGAACATTCCTCTACCTCTTGCCTAGGCTTTTTGACATGTAAATTCCTTTTCTTTTTTTTTTTTTTAAACTTTCATTACTTCCTGTCTTTACCTTCTGTTCCCTCCCATTTCTCTCTTGGAAAATAAAATAGAGAGGTTGTTCCTTTTCTTCTTCTGAAGAGATGCTTGAAGTGTGCTGAAAGGCCTCTGTCTTTTCCAGATTCTGCTGTGAATGGGAACATAGAATTGGAGCCTCTGGGATTGAGGAAATCAAAAGTAACTCTTTTTTTGAAGGTGTTGACTGGGAACATATCAGGTATACTCATATCAAAAACATTAAGAATTAAGCTTGGCGCTCGTAGCACAGTGGTTACGGCTCCGGCCACAATCACTGAGGCTGGTGGGTTCGAACCCAGCCCAGGCCAGCTAAACAACAACGACAACAGCAACAAAAATTAGCCAGGCATCGTGGCAGGCACCTATGGTCCCAGCTGCTTGGGAGACTGAGGCAGGAGAATTGCTTAAGCCCAAGAGTTGGAGGTTGCTATGAGCTGTGATGCCACAGCACTCTACTGAGGGTAACAGAGTGAGACTCTGTCTGAAAAAAAAAAAGAAAAAAAAACACTTTAAAAATTAGAAAGTCCGGGCTCAGCCCCATATACTGAGGGTGGCCAGTTCAAACCCAGCCCCGGCCAAACTGCAACAAAAAAATAGCTGGGCATTGTGGCGGGTGCCTGTAGTCCCAGCTACTTGAGAGACTGAGGCAAGAGAATTGCTTAAGCTTCAGAGTTGGAGGTTGCTGTGAGCTGTGACGCCACGGCATTCTACCAAGGGTAACAAAGTGAAAGTGTTTCATTTCTGTCTCTATGAAAAAAAAGAATTAGAAAGTCTGATCCTTTTGTAGTTCATAAATGTGATGATTGGATTTTCAAGCTCATGCATGAGATGTGCCACCCACAAATCTTGTTATGACAGGCGGTGCCTGTGGCTCAGTGGGTAGGGCACGGTTCAAACCCGCCCCGGCCAAACTGCAACAAAATATAGCCAGGTATTGTGGTAGGCACCTATAGTCTTAGATACTTAGGAGGCTGAGGCAAGAGAATGGCCCAAGCCCAGGAATTGACGGTTGCTGTGAACTGTGATCCCACGGCACTCTACTGAGGGCGATAAAGTAAGACTCTGTCTCTAAAAAAAAAAAAAAAAATCTTGTTACAACATCGGCTCATTACCAGTCTGACATGAAAAAAAAAAAAAGAATTAGAAAGTCTATACTTCACTTAATACTAATTTGAAAGAACCATCATTGCCAAGCTAAGATAAGGTAAGAAAGCTTCTTAGAAATTTAGGATCTTTTCCTAATTTCATTCATGGTGAAGATCGAAAGTTAGGCTTCTTGTCAGCCATGTGTCAGACTTATTGAACCTAGAAGTCAAAGTGAGAAAGTGAGAACTTAGGGTTCTGTGGTGAAGAATGCTTTTAAGAAACCTGTTGCCGGGCGGCGCCCATAGCTCAGTCAGTAGGGTGCTGGCCACATACACTGGAGCTGGAGCTGGCAGGTTCAAACCCTGCCCAGGCCTGCTAAAACAACAATGACAACTACAACAAAAAAATAGCCTGGCATTGTGGCAGGTGCCTATAGTCCCAGCTACTCAGGAGGCTGAGGCAAGAGAATCACCTAAGCCCAGGAGCTGGAGGTTGCTGTGAGCTGTGACGACATGGCACTCCACCAAGGGCGACACAGTGAAACCCTATCTCTTAAAAAAGAAAAAAGAAAAGAAAGAAACATTGCCTTTGCTTTTACTTAGAAGTCGGCAAGCTTATGGGGCCACCAGTGAGGACAGTCCCTGCCCAGGGTAGAGGCTATCGCTGGAAGAGAGAGAAGGGAGAAGGGAATGGAAGAAGGATTGGGGGGAGGAAAGTCGGCAGGAAAAGGGAGGGCGACAGTTGTCAGGTTGGGGGTGCTAGGTGCTGCTAGCAATAGTGAGAGCCTGGATTCCCTGGATAGTCCAGACCTTAGCTCAGCATGAAGAAGTTCTCATTTATTTTATGATTGTACTTTGATTTGCATCCTGGTGATTTTTACCTTTATCTCCTTTTTGCTGCTTTTTTAGCTACCTTACTCATTGGCACTCAGCAGAAGAAGGGCTGAGTGTCCATGAGGGGACACTGAGAGGTGTAGTTTCTGGTTTTGGTAGGCAGGATAGGTCAGGCATAGCAGATTAATTTTGGATTTTAGTTATTCTTATTATTCCCATTTTTCTGGCTATGAATGATTGAATTATTTATATTTTTCCTCCTAATTTATTTTTTATTTTTTGGATCAAGTCAGTTGGCTTGGTTGGTCAGTGTTTATAAGCATTTCAGAGGAAATAAATGCTGCCTGCCATGAATAGTCTTCTCAGGTCTGACCAGGGGTCTTTTTTGGTGGAAGACTTAATTAGCATGAACCACATGATTTCTAACCATAGTAATTGTTAGCATATGTATTCTTGGCAGAGAGAGACCTGCTGCAATACCTATTGAAATCAAAAGCATTGATGATACCTCAAACTTCGATGAGTTTCCAGAATCTGATATTCTTAAGCCAACAGGTAATATCCCCAGCATTGCCTCCTTCTGCTTTATAAACACATTAATCCCCCCCAATTTTGGGGTGATATTTACAAATCAGGGTAGAGAACATGGAGAGGAACATCAGTTCTGCAGGTTCTTTGTAAGTATTTTTCCAGTGCTAATGCTAGGTAATGGTAAAACCTTATTGAATGGAAAATGAATATTCCCATGTTTAGACTGCTGAACTGGGTGGATAGGCCACAAAAATCTATTCTTTTATTATTTATTAAATTAAAGGTTAGGTAACCTGAAATTACAAGAATGGGAGAATAAAACTTTAAAAATATTTGTGAAGAAATCTGAGGTTCGAAGAACATAGGCAAATGTAGAAAATTCACAAAGTGAAAAATAACCTTTCCCAGCTAGAAACTGTGGTGTGTTCTTCAGAGTGTCATGTCTTTAGTATTGTGAATAGTCCATTAGAGGTTAAGGCGGTGAATCAACTCTCATGTGTATTTCTTTCCCAGTGGCCACAAGTAATCACCCTGAAACTGACTACAAGAACAAAGACTGGGTCTTCATCAATTACACTTACAAGCGCTTTGAGGGCCTGACTGCAAGGGGGGCTATACCTTCCTACATGAAAGCAGCAAAATAGAGCCCTGGTCACGGATTCCTAAATGGAGCAGAGTTCTTCGTACCACATCATGGTTTTCTTCTCAAGCTTTTCTGACAGAGCTTCTAAGAAGTTTATGGAACCCACCAATATGTCATAGTAAAGTCTCCTGAAGTGTGATAGTAAGTGGATTTTCTTCCATAATGCTCCGAAAACCTATAGAACAAAGACAAACATTTCTACTACATCGGCCATAAACAGCTGTCCTGCTTCTTCAGAAGCATCATGAGCCAATTTGATAGGTGTTTAAAAACAATTTTTCCTAAGTTCATCAGAATGAGGGGAAATACAGCCATCATCCAACATTGTTGAGATTGTAATGTACACTCTTTGAATATCAGCCAACTCCTGTGATTTTGTGACACACTATCAGCCAAGCCCACCAAGTATTTTTTTCTTTATAGCTAACAGTTCCACTAAGGAAATAAAGCAATAATGAAAGTCTCAGCAGCCAGCATTCTGGCTGAAGGAAATCATCCACCTTTCTAAGGGTGGGTGCTGGTAGTTTGTCCCCATACCTGGGCCTTTGGCAAGTGGCTTTTTATAGCCTCCATTCATGGTGCACTTTATTTATGGTACTAAGATAAAGACCCTCAGTCCATTGATTTATCTCCTCCCTCCCATCCATCTAAAATAGTCACGCTGCTTTTCTGAGTGCCGTTGGGGGGACACCAGCTTTGATCCATTCTTGCTCTTAGAAGGCCCAAAAAAGCCACTGGGCATTGCCAGGGGATCCTGGATCTTGTGGAAAACCCTCACTTTCTTTTCACGGCTGTTATTAGAAAATTCTAAAACAGATGCTGCCGTGGACCAGCAATACCTGCAAGTACTACCAACAGGAGTTCATTTTATTCCTGGGAACATAGCAAGGAGAAACCCTCTTGGCTAAGGTGCTGCTCCTGCAAAGTCTCCAGAACCTCCTTGGAAGTGATAAAGGAACCAACCCAACAGGAAGTGTAGAGCCAGCTGACAAGTGGACAAGTCCTTGTGAAGTTCACTCCTCAATCTTTGGTGCAAAGATTGGTCTGGCTTCTCTCTTGGTATTTCTTCTCTCTCAACTTTAAGTAGCCATTTTGCCTTGAAATCATGATTACAAATTTTCCTTTGGAGATGCCTTCCTGGGGGGTATGCCCCCTCACCCTAATGGGTCACCTGCTGACCGGGCCACTGCACTGTGGTGTTCTCTAAGAGAGACCCTCTGAATTTTAGCACAAAGTGCCTTCTTTTTCACAGCTGCCACTACCTTTAGAGAAATTTTGTCAGAAAATATGGAGGCTTCATGTTAATGCATTATTACTTCTTTTGTTAAGTTTTTGGTAACTCTTAAAGCATCATTTGCACCTGTGTGGTAACTGCCTGTAGCAGAGCGTCGTGGCCAAGCTCCAACTGGGAAACTGCTTTATGCCAGTCTTGTGATTTGTGAAGATCAGCTTTGAAAGAAAGTATTTCCTAGTGTAGCCATTCAGAAGAGTTACAATCACAAGTGAAAAAGGCTTTGGGTTTTATTTAACATCTTAGAGGAACTAAAAGAAGGTTAGGGAAGTCTTAACTCTGGATGAAGGTAATGTGTTTGCCCCTTAATCTTTCATTCATAGCCTACTGGTGAAAAAGAAATAAATGAGATTCTTTTGTGTAATTTCATAGTTCTTTGTATTACCAAATAGTTGGGGGTCTTGGCCCTTTTGTGTTCTGCAAGCGTGTGTGGGTTTAAGTGCTGGTAAAGAGAGTGGTAGTAGAGTCTGTGTTGGGGAGTGGTACTGGATGATTTGTTTTAGGGGAAAATGCCCACATTTTAACTTTGAAACTTATGAATAAATTGTGTGAAAACAGTAGTGGAAGTCTGTGATGTTTTAAAGCAAATGAGGCTTACAATTCAGAGGCAGCATACTAGTGGCCTCTTGTAACCCCTTTGCCCATATACTTTCCGAATGTCTAATTTCAAATGTTAATTTCAAAACTGCATTGCCATCTTCTTTCAACGTGATTTCTCTCTCAGAGAAGGTGAGACTGGCGTTTTTGTTCCAGGGATCTAGTCGTCTGAACTGGTGTACATATGAAGCGACTTCTGTTGACCCCACCACACATACTTTTTCCCCGTGGTTCAGTGTTACAGGACAGTGGGTCCTCCACTGGCAGTAAAGCCAAGGACACCTGCTGACAAAGTGCTATCAACTGGTGGACCTTTTATACAGCTCTTTATAGCCCCATTTTTTCCAGCCTGGAGTTCAACTAGGAATCCTCTGAACTCATAGGCTGGGATTTCTCAGCCCTCCTTATCCACCAGAGCAGAATTCTATCTCTGAGATGTTGTGTACAGAGTTCTGTGTTCCACTTATTAGCCCCTTTTCTGGTAGGGAAGGGTGCTTTGGAAAGACTTAAGAACAGAACTCCAGGCTGGGCATGGTGGCTCACACCTGTAATCTTAGCATTCTGGGAGGTCGAAGCAGGTGGATCACTTGAGCTCAGTAGTTCGAGATCCCGTCTCTAAAAGTAGGTAGGCCATATGGCGAGCACCTAGTAATCCCAGCTACTTGGGAGGCTGAGGCAAGGGGATCGCTTGAGCCCAAGAGTTTGAGGTTTCTGTGAGCTGTGATGCCACGGCACTCTACTGAGGGCTACCAAAGTGAGACCCTGTCTCAAAAAAAAAAAAAAAAAGAACAGCCTAGAAACAACAGGCAAAGGGAAGCTAAATGCAGCCAGAATGGTTAATGTCTTTCATGGATCCAAAAAAAACATGCTGGGAGTCAATGGCTCAGTGTTGATCCTGTTGATCCTGGGGGAGTTAGAAAATAATAAACTTTACTGTATACTAAAATGAAACCAAACACTGATGTCATTCAGTCTCTTGATTCATGAGTGCATCACAATTTTCTTTAGTGCCTGTTTCTTTTCAGAATTACTTGCAAAAGATTCAGATGAGTTCCTTCAGGATTAATATTCAGGTTCTAAATAACAGGTTGCTAATTAAAAAACCCATCTATGTGGCTTAATAGGAGTCCTCTGCCATCAATTGCATCAGAATCATTTCCTAGGAAAGCACATTTTGGGATCACCTTGTCCTGTTTGTCTGACCTAGGCCTCTGTATGTAACCTAAATGGTGCTTTTAATTGAGGATTAAAAAAATTGAGGATTTTTAATTGAGGATTTTTTTTGAGGATTTTTTAATCCTCAAAAGGATTCAGGGAATGGTACTTTCATTCCTTACATGGCATGTTTCCCTAGAACGATCTATCAAAGCCAACACTGACTTAAAAACAGCCTCCACGATGCTTTTCACTCAGGGAAAAGCATCTTGCCCAAACATTTAAGCATCCATGATGTACAGAATTCAGTACACCAGCTCTCTGAGGATGCAATAGGGAGCCCACCATGGTTCTGAATTGCAGATCAGTTTGAGAAGAGAATTCTCACTCACTCAGTGGCTTAACAGAATGCAGCATCACCTTAAAGCAGTGGTTCTCAACCTTCCTAATGCCACGAACCTTTAATACAGTCCAAAGGGGTCGCAACCCACAGGTTGAGAACCACTGCCTTAAAAGTGATTACATCAGAGTCAAAGTGATAGCGTGCTGACAAGCCAGCCAGAGCTGTGAGTAGCTCAAGGAAGCTTCCCAGATATTTAAGTAACAGTGATTTGGCAGAGGGGAAGGAAGTGAACAGTACAGAATTTTGGAGGCTAGTAGGCATGGTCTTCTGCTATGGAAGAGGCATGGAGCTGTAAGTCTTACCTTGTGATGGACGGCGGAAAGAATGAATACTCTGCAATCACTTGTTACTTCATTTCCCTCTCTAGCTTCAGACCACACCAGTCTGGTTTCTGTCCCATGTGCAAACCATGTTAGCATTAATTATCCCATGTATAAAACATGCTAGTAGTATCACTTCTCTAGTCACTGGTGTTCTCACATACCTGTTGCCTTCCCTTAGGTCATTTTCTTGTTTTGTTTTTTGAGACAGAGCCTCAAGATGTCACCCTGGGAAGAGTGCCGTGGCATCAAAGCTCACAGCAACCTCCAACTCCTGGGCTCAAGCCATTCTCCTGCCTCAGCCTTCCACATAGCTGGGACCACAGGCGCCCACCACAACGCCCAGCTATTTTTTGGTTGCAGCCATTGTTGTTTGGCGGGCCCAGGCTGGATTTGAACCCGACAGCTCAGGTGTATGTGGCTAGCACCTTAGTTGCTTGACCACAGGCGCCAAGCTGGTCCTTTTTTTTTTTTTTTTTTTTGCAGTTTTTGGTCACGGCTGGGTTTGAACTGGCCACCTCTGGTATATGGGTCTAGCGCCCTACTCCTTTGAGCCACAGGTGCTGCCTCGGTCCTCATCTTTTTATTTGATCACTTACATTTAATCTTTTTGTTTTGGGACAGTCTCACTCTGTCACCCAGTCTATAGTTGCATCATCATAGCCCACTGCAACCTCAAACTCCTGGGCTCAACTGATCCTCTCACCTCGGCCTCCCAAAATGGGAGGATTACAGGTGTGAGCCACCACACTCCCTTTTTAAGGGTTCCTCTGCCCACCACTTAAATGTTGATGCTCTTCAGAGCCATGTGATCTCTTGGTGACCTTCCTCATATTGTGGCTTCAACTACCACTTTTATAGTGAGATTTTCAAAGACTTTTTTTACTGTTTATCAATCTACCTAGACCCCTCTTCAGAACTCTACCATGTAACCAGATGTCTGCTAGAAAGTGTCACCTGAAAGGCCTCCTACAGGTTCAAACCAAAGCTATCCAAATGGAGCTCTTCCTGCTCCCATCCTCCCTTTTCTAGTTCAGTCTGCCCAGATGTCCACACCAGAAACCTTAGCACCTTTGCACATGGCTCCCATCTATAAACACGCATAATTTAAGGGCATGACCATCCCTTCTACCACTGTTTCCAAGGGACTTGCCTGGACTCCACCTTCCTTTCATTTCTGCCATCATTCCTCACTTGCTTTAAACCAAAAGTAGAACACAGAAGTTTGTGGATCCCTTATCTTTCAATTTTATGTTTGGCCTTCTGGGGTTCTGCTTAATTGGACCGAAGTGTCAAAGTCTCAAATGCAAGTTAACCAGGAACTCAAAAAGAAAGCACACCATTAAAGGCTCTGAAACTTGTGAGTTATAAATAGCAGGGTGAAGGCAAGCTCCATGTCTCCCTTAGGAAAGGAAGAGGCTCTGTTCTGAGCACCCCATTAAGTCTCTTTTAACATTTTAATTTCCAGTTTTACTTCCTGCTAAAAAGAGTAACATGGACACACAAATGATAACATTTTATTATAGAAAAAGCATCCCAAATATAGGATTTCATAAACACTGGTAGGTGAACAAGTATAACCTTAAAAAGTAAATATAAGTTAAAGAGGCAAAACTTAAAAGCATTTTGCCTTTAGAAGAAAATGTTAACGTTCTTTTGCCAGGGTAATCCCACCCAGAACACAAATGTGACTAAGACCATCTGGTTTGCTTTCTGAGCTCACTATGCCCATTTTAACACAGTAGAACCTCTGTAAACTGACCACCCAAAGGACTGTAACAGACTGGTCAACATGACCTGGTCAACATGAGGTGGTCGACATAAGGAGCTAGGCCTACCATACTGCTACATAATGTGGTGCATGTCCAGTCTATGAAAATTAGGTCAGCTTAAGGAAGTAGTTGATGTAGGGTCAACTATGGAGGTTCTACTGTAACTTCAAAATGATGGCAAGAAGTGGCATTAAATATATTACTAAAAACCCTTGATTTTTACCTTTCTATTGACCCTTGATTTAAAACCCCCCTCCATATGAACTAAAGCCTGTAAATTGAGTATTTGTTTTACTCGAAGAAGGATCCTTTGGAACACCATTTACAAATACATCTGTCCTTCCTGGGCTTATTCCATAGTACTTTTATAGACATGTGTACAATAGATATCCGATTGTTCTCTTGGGATTTAAATTATATTGGCCTTTACAAATTGTGCAGTTAATCCAGCTACATCATTCTCTCTTCCCCTTTTGTTTTTTGTTTTTTTTTTTGGAAGGGAAGGGGACGATGGGTTTGGGGTAAGGTCCTCCTTCCCTTTTTGCTGTCACTTTCAGCATGTTTGGTCCAGTGGGAGACCGTCAAATAGTTTCACCTGACACATTTTAGCACTGTACCCTAGCCTCCTCTACAACTCAGTATAGTTGGTTTCCCATCAATTAATATATGATGTGATGGAAACATAAACTCAAGATTCTAAACCTCAAATTCATCTTAGTTTGCTGAGATGCTCTAAGATCCTGTAACTAAATTCATTTTTTTTCCTTTTTTTTTGAGACAGAGTCTCACTATCACCCTTGGTAGAGTGCTGTGCCATCATGGCTCACAGCAACCTCAAACTCTTGGGCTCAGCAATTCTTTTGCCTCAGCCTCCCCAGTACCTGGGATTACAGGCAACCACCACAACACCCAGCTATTTTTAGAGACGAGGTCTCACTCTGATTCAGGTGGGTCTCCAACTTGTGAGCTCAGGCAATCCACCCACCTTGGCCTCCCAAGTGCTGGGATTACAGGCGCGAGCCACCGTGCCCAACCCTAACATCATTTTCTTGTGAAAATGTTTCTACATAGACAGCCTTGCTTATTTAGACACTTAGAAAAAAACACCAAACCCAAGTTATT